>APFE031734568.1:0-21343 GCA_000404065.3 Pinus taeda | reverse complement strand
GTGAATATTTGTTAGTTAGGTTAGTTTTTCTTTTAGCTAGTGTGTTTTAGATTAAAGTGTGCTTAGCTTAGAGATTGACTTTTCCGTCGTTATTCCTGCTTATCTTGGTTTTACGTTTGATGTCGCAGATTTCGACGCCTCTTCAAACATATATTGGTTACGCTGATGGCGCTTGTCGTAGTACACGGAATATTTCTTCCGCAGCTTGGGTTATCTATTCGCCCTCTGACGAGTTGGTATCTATGCATGGGGTAAGCCTCGTTCAACAACAAACAACATTGCAGAGTATAGTGTAGTGGTGGAATTATTATCTGAATCTATTTCATTTGGGATTCGGAGTTTGATAGTGAGGTTAGATTATGAACTCGTTGTATTACAGCTTAATAGAGTATACGCCATTAGAAATCCAGTTTTATTAAGATTATTTTGAGAGTGCGTCTCTTGGAACGTGGATTTGATTACATTGAATATCAGCATATTCCAAGATCTTTAAATACATTAGCAGATGCAATTGCTTCTCAAGTGTTAAGTAGACATGTGCGATAATCATACAAGTAAATTTAAAAACATTCCATAACATGTTTAAACAAGACAAGCCAGTAATAATGATATCATATATATATAGGAGTGTGTCAAAAAATACATTGTCCTCGATCATAGGTTGAAAAACACCTTATGATCGGCAAAAATGATAGGTACAAAAAGCAAAATGTCATGTGTGACTACAATAAGTGATCATCCCATCACTGGTGATGATCTCGATATGAAACCACTGCACGGGCCACCTTACAAAGGAACCTCCTAAAAGGTCTGGGGACTCCAATCACGTAGCGCTGAAGTCGACGAGGGATGTCGTTTATGCTGGTCTCGGGAATGTCCCCTGTTTGGCGCTCTAGGTGGCTCTCCAACTCGGCCAAGGTCTCTGCTGATTCGTCCTGTGGGGCTGGAGCTGGTGCAACTGGTTGTTTTCTCTCGTAAGGGCGGAGAGCGGCTGGTCGTTGTGGGTCCACATCTGCATTTTGAAATTATTACTATCAGTTTTAGACGATATAAAAATAAAAAAATTAAGATTAGGAAAGTTTTGAAAATGATTACGTGAGTCGTCCCACTGCTCTCCTGGAGGAAGAGTCATGTCTGGGTCTCCACAAAAGTCAATCCTAGCATAAGGGAAGTCCTGGATAGAAAAAACTTGGTTCTCCAACCATTGGAAATACTCAGGTTTGAACCGGACGACCTCGGTCCCTTCGTCAGGATGATGGGCCATGACTGTGACCCATTGCATCAGTTTGGGCTCTCGAGGATGCCCAGCTCCAACTGTAAGGTGTTGTGGGATAAGCATAGGAATCCTCTCTAGGCCAAATCTCATGACTAAAGCTCTATAACCAAAAGTCTTCAGTCGTCCGTTCTTGGCCCTGGTCAATTGGCCCTTCACATTGGCCAACACAGCATTGCACCAGTTGAAGATGGTGCCCTGGAAGCAATCAACTGCCATACGCATCTGGGATCCGGTGGTAGTATGTAATGTGGTAGCTCCGCAAAGTCTAGTAACAGTGAATGCAATCACCTTGAGCTCAGGACGGGATATGGTCTTTATGTCTATCCCTTTGTCTCTAGTCTGGCTGTTGTAGTACTCTAACTGGAGGCTATCGACGGACTGGCCACCTGCCCTAGTCCCGAACAGGGTCAAGTCAACGCCTCTCTTAGGCAAACCAGTCAAGAAATATATATCCGCCGACTCTATTTCGAGCAGGTGGCCGCCAATAAAGAAGCACTGGTCCTGAACGCTCCATCTGTCAACCATCCACTGTAAGAAATCCACTTGAGCCCTCATGCCAGGAATGGCCCAGTATTTATACAAGTCGCACGCCCTCAAAGCATCAAGCAAAGGCTGATGATTCCATGCGGCAGCATCCACATCCTCGTGCTCTCGTTCGCGCCAATCTAGCATGATGTACTACCTGCATCAAGCATAAAGATGAATTATAATGTTAGAAAATATTTTCATTGGTCCATTTTTGAGTAATTTTGGGTTAAAAACCCTCATGGCGGGGACCGCACCCTATGTGTTAGACACAGTGCGTGGGACCGCACTTTTTCTACACGGAAGGTGCGGACCCCGAGCGTTTTCCCAATGGAGAAAAAGTCGGGGTCCGCAGGTCCAAAGTGGTAAACCTGCATACCCCGAGCACGGTTTTATGCCTAAAAACCCTCCCAAAAAAACAAATAAAAGACTAAAATGAAAATTGAAACAGTTAAAAATGAAGAGTAGGATGATGTGGATTACCTGGAGAAGATGGCGTTCGATTCCAACTATTGGATTTTCCGCAATCTTCACGGGAATTTTTCTGAGAAAAAGCACTATTTTCTCACCCAAATCACAAATGGTAAAAATGAATGGTAAAAGGCCCTTTTTATAAGTTTTTTGAGTAAATAAATTGCAAATTTATTTATGTTTCACTTTGAAAAGGTATTCTTGTGACATTTTTATCCATTTCAAACAGGTATGAGTAATGTTTGTGTTTTTGTGCAAGATAACGGATCATTCAGGCGAAATCTATCATTTTCAGCTAGAGTCACCTTTAAGCTCTTTTTTTACTCCTAAAACATGAAAAGATTGCCGAGTTTTCTTTTAAGCTCGTTAAAACAGAATTAAAAGACGGTCCATTTACAGCTCTTTTCTGACCGTAAAAACGTAAAAAGATTGCCGGATTTTTGTCGTTTCAAATTCGATATTGGCTATAAAACGACGTGTCCTTGATCACTTTTTTACTTTTTCAGATCAAAGCCACTAATGACGAAAAGTACTCCTTGGTCGTAAAAGATCAAGCGGTTCTCTCAAGTATTATTTATACTTTTTTGGCCTTGGGAGACACAAATTTATGAAAAAGTCAACCCTGGAGTCTTCTTAAGTTTTTTCAGACTCTCTAAAAATGAAAAACATCGAGTTTCTCCTATACTGGACTCGTTAAAATCTCACAGTAAAGGACCTGTTCTATACAAACAGGAACGGACCACTCCTTCTTAGGGTTCGAATCAAAAACTAAGTTGGACTCATCCGAAGGATGAGCTTACAAACAAGCATATGTTATCCTCCTCAAGCTTGTAAAAAATAAAGAGGTACTTGCCAGAAAGGGTGGGGGAAAAGAGAGAAAAGTGAGTCTGTTTGTCATACTTTATAACCACTCTTGAACACGACACTTTCATTCACCTGGGTTGGGAAATCCTTTACCTAACAGTTGATCAAACCATATTGAAAGTCTTCAGCCGGTTTCTGGGTATTAACTTTGGGTCAATTGTCACCAAACCATCTGTCGTGTCGTTATGTGTTCAAGAGGTCAGTGCAAATAAGCCATTCATCTGCAAAATGTCTGTCATCCATCTTGACCATCCCTGAGTCAGTCTTTGCAACTAAATTTCTTCAGCTTGATCTATGATTTCGTGTTGTGGGCTTGCCTACGACGGATCGCTTTCTATCGACTTCAACTCATTATCTAGAAAGATGATCTAGAAATCGTCAGTACCTTGAGATCTGCATGCCTCAATGGCAGGTTTCTCGCCTTTGACGACAGTTTACATCATTGACTTTCGATCAAGGGATCCCATGACATGTTCGACATCAACACATCTTATCACATATCATGGATTGTACTGAGTACTTTGAGAGCCATTGCCATTACTGGTGGTTTCTCTCACGCTTGTTAACAGTTTACATCATTGACTGGTAATCAAGCGGTTTCTACCATGTTCGATTTCGACACATTCATTTGCATGGATAGAATCGTACTATTTCGGGACGTAGAAATGAAGACCCTGGATCTAGTTCCACCATCCAGGCTGCGAGGAATTTTGTATTCATTATACTATGGACTATTCATAAACAGATGGCTGCGTCCATACTGTGTCCACATGTGTCTGTACTTATGATGTGTTACGAGATCATTCCTATATCAGAGCAGTATTTAGTATTCTAGTCAGTTTTCAGTCTCTTAGTCAGTTTTTATCTGAGTATGGGAATGCCTACCTCAGCGATGATATGATCTCATATATATATTTTGCATTGAATGTTTTTACAGGTTCCAACCGGGCTCTCCGCAAGATGATCCTCGAAATGATAAAGTACTTCACTCTTCCTAAATGATAAATGAAATCCTCATCTACTACAGACTTCGCACTTTAGGGGGCAATCTGTTATACAAAAATATCGTCACCTTGATTATTTGCAGTCGGTATGGGTCTATCACTACCTATACCAGCCTCTTAAGCAAGTGTTAGACCTCAGCTCTTCAAAGCAAGCTTTGGAAATGAGAGAAAGACATCAAAAAAGCAATGTAACTCTGGTTCCGCACTTTCTCTCACTTTTCCTGCGGGCCCGCACCTTTTGTTCAGGATACTTGCGTACTTATATGCTTTGTATGTAAAGGGGAGGGTGTGTACCCCTGTGAAAGTCAAAAGGCGCAATTTTTATCTTAAAAAACTCACTTTGGGTTAATTCTAGATGATTCTAGAAGGAATTTTGACGTGGATTGTTCACTCCAAAGTGGTTCATGCATCCCAAATGAGAAGGAGCTAATCCCTTGTTAGGAGTAGCTATCCCTTTGAAGGAGGATTCTATCCCTTTGAAGGAGGACCTAGTAACTTCCCTCCATTGCACTATAAATTGAGGCATTGGGTTAGTAGCTAGAGAGGTTAGAAGTTGAACATTTTTTAGGGTAAATGCTAGTGAAATCAAGACTTCCTAGTTGAGCTTAAGAGGAGAGATCACATACCTTTTTGGCTTCATTGGGGAGTGAGTGAAGCTTGTCAAAGTAGAGGAGACTTCTTGTTGGACCCTGGGAGGAAGCTTGTACAGCATCAAGGCAAAGGTTGTAAAGTCTTCTTCTTTTGAATTAATACAATCAGAATCATTTTTCTCAACAAGTATCTCATGTTATTTGTTTCATGGACTCCTTGACTTTCATGTTAAATATGTTTTATGATATTGGTTTTTCAGGTGCTATTTGATTTGTTTGCCCTATTTGTGTTTGCAGGTTTGCGACAAAGGAACTCATTTGGATCAAAGAAGCGAGGGCATCCCCAAACTTGCGTTGGACATAAGGTAGGCCTTAAACACACTTGTTTGCCATTATTTATAGAAGCACATTTAGAGAAAGATAGTGTCTGGTTGGTTTGCTTGTCATTAGGTCTTCTTTAGATTCTAGGAAGGTCTATCTTGTCTGCAAGATCGACTCATTCCGCGTGACATGGTTCCTTCAATATCTATATATTATTGGTAAAAAATAATCAAGAATGATATAATAATGTGCTTGCAAGATATTTTGTTAGTGATGATACCATTTGCACCCCTGTTTTTGCACATGTTGATGATGCCAAATTTCACAATCTAAAAAATCCAGTACATATTTTTTTATTGTGAGAGTGGAAAAAACCTACAAAATCCAATGCAGATTCTCTATTGTGAGAATGAACAATCCCTCCCAATTGTTAATATTTCACTTCAATTGATAATTAAGTTTCACATTATACAAAATCCAGTATATATTGCTTCTTGTGAGAGTGAACAATCCCTCTCAATTGTTAATATTTCTACCTCAATTGATAATTAAGGTTATGCAAGATTTTGCTAATGATGTAACATGTTATTGTTTTCCACATTGCACCCCTTGTTTTTTGTATATGGTGTTGATGCCAAGTTTCAGAATCTTCAAAGTCCAGTATAAATTTCTTACTGTGAAATTGGTAGGTTGAAAATTGATGACAAAACATTTACAAAAGCCACTGACCCATAAATCAATCACAAATCTTTATTCAATCAAAAACAAGAGCCATGTGAGCAAAAGCAGTGACATTGCCACCACATGGCTCTTGCTGTAATTGAGATGTGCAGGCTGATATTAGATGTAAATATTTTTCAATATAGGAGACATGTAGGTGTTAAACATTAGTAAATATTTTTTAAATGTCAATTCTATTTATATAAGTAAATGATTAAGTTATATTGATTAATTTTTTTAAATGTCTTGTCTCTCTTTCCAACTCCATTTCAATGAGCCTGATATGGTGTGATTCATAGTTTTTTTTTTGTAGGTGGGTAGTACATTAACCAAGGAGGATTAGAACCCAAAACCTTGGGGGACCAAAGTCCTCGCTTACAAGGCCATCGCCAATTCGGATAACGCACCTGGCCTTGTGTGATTCATAGTTATCTGAACTTAATTGAGAGTTTATTGTAAAAAAAAAAAAAAAAACATGTACATATTAGAGTTCTTATTTGCAAATCTCAACCAGTGGACTGAGCCAACAATCTGCTCCTCCAAATCTGAGTTTGACATCTCAGGCCATCAATATCATAAATTCCATAAAGGAAAAAGTGGAGGTTATGTGCCCCAACAATGTTTCCTGTGCACACATCCTTACATTGGCAGAAAGAGAGTCTGAAGAAGGTATGCACTAATCAATTTACTATATATTAGTGTTAATGGTGAGAGAGGGAAATATTATAAATGTGAATTTCATTGCTATTTATCCAATGTTAATGAATCTTCAAATAGCAAAATTATAATTGTTGTTCACATAAGTATACACCCACAATAAACTAAAGATCTTGCCCATCCCTATGATAATCAACCTCAATCCTTAAGTTTTCTAAAATTTTGGTTCTTTGTAGAAAATGCAAAGCTATGAACTTTCTCTTCTGGAAATGTAAGAATGATTTATGATTATGTTATGAAAATGTAAGAATGATTTTATGGAAGTTTACCTTAGGGTTAGAAATAAAATTGTAAGAATGATTTTATGAAAGTTTACCTTATTGTGGAAATAAAAGATGATAAGTTTAATTTGATGATAAATTTGAAAAATATTTTCCTATTTAATAAATAAGAGATCTTTTTTTTTAATGTTTAAATTTAATTTGATTATAAATTTTAGAAATATTTTGAAACTAGATAAATTAGAAATCAATTATTTTGATTTTATTTTATATATCAAATTTAAATTCAAAATAAAAGTAAATTTAATTACCAAATAAAAATGAATTTAATTAATGTCTATGGGGCATAGAATAGACGTTGATGGGTGTACTATTAACTTATTCCATGGTATGAAGGTCATCGGTTCAAAACTTTGTGGACAAAAACCCAATTATGTTAAGGGCTGGTGTGGCCCAGGCTAGTGTGATCCCTGGGTAATTTTGACGGTATAGATGATATTGGGTCATAGTTTCTCAAAACACAGGTCAAACCTGATGTAATTGATGATAAAATTAGACTACTTGACAAACAAAAAATAATTAATTTAATTTAATTATAAGATAAATTATTACTTCATAGTATTCATCTAATTTACATTTAAAATAAAAATAACTTTATTTCATTGAATTCAATGCTCCTTTGATTATATTATATAATTAAATAGATGTATGAATCAATGTTGCATGACTTATACTCATATATGACTCGCATAAGACTCGGGAAAGACCCATATAAGACTCATATAAGACTCATCAAAATACAAAAAGAAATAAAATATTGTAAATTTTAAGCACAAAAAGAAACTAATGACAATTCCAATCCCTATAAGTTATAAAAACCACAATATATGCAATAATTCATAACATCATCTCATATCTATAAAAGTACAACATAATATATTCAATTTTTGTAAGCAAAACATTTAAATATTGAATAAGAAAAGGACTCGTGACATCTATAAAAAATGTCAGCAAATTCAAAATTCAAATACATATGTCATAAATGATAAATGATTGTCTCATAACAATCTTGAGTCTCATCACTCATGGACGATGACGCCTACAATAAGTCCTCATGGAGCTAGTGCTAACATCGGAAGGGTGAAGCAACTGTGAGGGAGGTGTATTTGAAGTCTCCATTTGAGATGGAAAAATGGAGAGATCCTCAGTCTCTTCATCAAGCCAACTCAAATCAAGGGACTCCTCCTCCACAACCCAATCAAACTCTAAATCAATAGTATCCAATAAAATTGGATATGTATTGACATGACCCAGTCCACACTAGCCCGCACTTCCACATAGTCTTGGCTTTACACTTGGTTTCAAGATTTATGACGTGGTGTGTTTGTTTGTTGTTTCCGGTGGTTGTATGTAATGTGGGTAATAGATATTTTGTGTTGGAAAGTGGGAAGATTTAATGCATTATTCAATGCATCATTCAATGCCCAAAATGCCTTGGTTATCTGGTCATTCGCGATTGTTCTATTCTGCTGTGCGGTTCGGTGAGGGTTTAGTTTCTACTCTATATGGCATTGCCTCAGGCGCATATGGTGGTCTCTGGTTTCCTTTTGGGTATGGTTGCAAATGAATGCCTGCCTTCCAAGCTTGGTTGTGTGGTTGTCTGTGGACTTCTCCTATGGCACGAATATGCCTCGGCTCTGGAGGTGTGCTTGCTCAAACTCTTTCCAGAAAGTAAGTTCCTCGGTCTCATTTTGTTGTTTGGTTTTTGGAATCTGGTCTCTCGTCCGGTAATTTCCCCTTGTTATTGTTCTTACCGTTTCCGGTCTCTCCTCGGTTTGTAAAATGGTTTAACTATTGGTGCCTTTGAACTTAGGTAACAGGTTAATGGACTTCAATGGCTACAAACAGGTAAATGGTCCTCTCCTTGATTTAATCTGACCTTCTTCTGGTGTTGAAACTAACCAGTAACGCTCCTACTGTCTCAGGCTCTGTCAATTTATCAGCGGCTCTGTTCCATGAACTCCTTGGTCCTGCTTACTCAGGTACGTTATAGCTTCACTCAGCTTCTATTTGGCTTCGTGTTTCAAGCCTCACTGTAATGGTGTGTTAACTGAACCTTGTTTGGTTTGTACAAGTCTGTGCTTTGACCTAGGTACGTGGATTCCTTACGGTTCATTCTTCAAATGTAACAACCCTCTGCCGGTAGGCTCTAGTCTTGAGATCTGTCAATTTACAGTTAGGGTTTTGTTTCATTCCTTATAAGGTTTGTCATTTGCTGTCCGGTAGTCATATTTATTCTGAATCGCTTTCAAGGATGAAGCTTGAACCTGGCTTCGACTCCTGTTTTAGTTAGCTATTCCGTTTTGGTTAAAGAACTGGTCCCTGTTGTGAAATCCTAGACTAGGGTTTGTCCATTCTATGGATGCTGACATTGATCTTTTTTTGTTTATGAACGACTGTAATATGTGTATGGCTTGAACAATAGCAATATGAATTCAATTCTGTGGATCTTTTTTTACTTACGAAAATTTGAAAAGTTCATCCAAAGTTACCTGTGTTGTATTCTATTTCCTTCGGCACTCTGTTTCGCTATAATATCATTAGTGGCCTCGCTATGCTTTACTATTCTAGTTACGCTCTCTACTTGTGTGTTCTTCATCTTGCTGTATGTGCGAGTTCGATCTTGTTTGTTGTTCGATGAGAACATTAAGAAATACGACCTATAGTGGTCGATCTCACTCTGTTAGCACTGTTCTTAACAATACGATAGATAAGAAATACAGTAGTACAGTGATAGGAAATGATACAGATGGATAGTATAGAAATAAGATCTATCTTTGTTTTCATTTCTTTATTATGAAATTGCTGAACCTTTTCCCTATTTTACATTGCAATATTTATACATCGTCGGTTTTCAGTTAATTGAAACTACAATTGTCTTCAGTTGACTAGAAATGATATGGTTTTGTAACTACAATTTGATTTTCATTACAAGATCTTCATTTAGACAATTTTTTCTTTTCTTCTTTAAGTTGACAGATCAATTTTTAAACTATTGTTTATTACTATTGGACCATAACAACCCTAACCAACTATTTAACTTTGACTAACATAGCAACTAAAAGTAAACTAAAATAAGATCCTATCTCATGACCTCACAAACTAATCATAAAAAAAAAATCCAAACACTTCAAACAACTTTTCCAACCTAGCAAAGGCTTCACTCGGTCATGGTGAGCTAGATTCTTCTGCATTAGGCTCCCGGGGCATAAAGAAATCATGGCTTTGGTACATGAGCTTCTCGACTGAAGAACTTATATGTTCAATTTTCCTGGCATCAAGCCACGAACTGTCCTCAATAGGACGATTCTTCCACTTGACCAGGTATTGCACATACTCCTTCCACCGAGTTCATTTAACAAACTGAGTGTCGAGAATGCTTTCAATCTCGGGAGGTTGAATGTAAGGCATCTATCTCTTCCAAGCTTCTCCTCCATCCTGGGTATTCCGTGTGGGTCACATGGTTCCATCTTCTTCCTTCTCCTCTGGATCAGCGATATAGGGGAACAGGTCTGCTACATTAAAGATAGGTGAAATACCTATTCCAGGTGGCAACTGTATCTCGTAGGCATTTGTCGAAAATTTCCGAAGGACTTTGCAAGGTCCTATCTTTTTATACTTCATTTTATTGTACGTACCTTTAGGGAAGCGTTATTTACGCAAATGCGTGAGGACTTCATCCCCCATGTCAAACTGTACTTCCCTTCTCTTCAAATTTGCTTGTTGTTTATACTTTAAGCTACTACCCTGCAATTTAATTTTTACCTGTTCATGCAAATCCCTCATCGCGTTACCGAAATTTTCTCCATCTGTGCTTCGCCTTTCCTGCAGTCCAAGGTCCCGCAGTTCATACACTACACGAGGATGCATGTCATACAAGATCTGAAATGGGCTGAAACCTGTGCTACAGTTAGGTGAGTCATTGTAAGTGAATTGTGCCTGTGTAAGCACTCAATCCCACATCCACGAATTCTCTCCAACCAGGCTTCGTAACAAGTTTCCAAAACTCTTGTTTACAACCTCTGTTTACCTGTCGGTTTGCAGGTGATATGCATAACTGTAGCTTAGCTGTGTGTCCATTTTTTTCCACAAGGTAGGCCAAAAGCGTCTCGTGAACTTCACATCCCTGTCCGAAAGGATAGATTTAGGCAATCGATGTAACCTGAAAATCTCATTGAAAAACAAGTGGGCCATGTGAGTGGCATCACTGGTTTTTCTGCAAGGAATAAAATGTTCCATTTTTTAGAATCTGTCCACTACTACCATTACTGAGTCGTAACCTCGCTATGTCTTAGGTAGACCTAAGATGAAGTCCAAGCGGACTGAGTCCCATGGTCTGCTTGTAACAGGTAACGGTGTATACAGTCCTATGTTTTGACTGTGACCCTTTGCTAACTGGCACACTTTGCATCTGGCCACAAATCGTTGTACATCTCTCTACATCTTTGGCCAAAAGTAGAAATGACTGAGCTGCTCGAGTGTCTTTTCCATACCGAAATGTCCGGCCAAGCCTCCACTATGCTTCTCTCAAAAAATATTCTCCCTCATCGAGCAGTCAGGTATGAGATTGTAGTCCAACCAAGGACTGTTATCTCTCACTAAGGGATTCTGACATGCCTCATAGGCTTCCTTAAAATTTGTATCCGTCTGGTATAAGTCCTGTAAGTGCTCAAAACCCAGCAACTGCACAGTGCTTTCCTACAGAAGTAAAGCTTTCCTACTTAGCGCATCCACCACCTTGTTCGCATGCCCGCTAATATGCTTCAATAAGAAATTGAAACTCTGCAAATACTCTACCCATTTGGCGTGTTTGTGGTTCAGCTTGTGCTGCTGCATTACATATTGTAGTGCAGAATTATCTTAAAACAACACAAATTCATTTCCCAATAGATAATGTCTCCATTGTTTTAATGCCTGTATAACAGCATAGAACTCCTTATCATACGATGAATATTTCTGTCGACTCTCATTCAGCGTCTCGCTGAAAAATGCTACAGGCTTATCCTCCTCACTGAGTACAGCTCCAATTGCTGTCCCGCTAGCATCACAGCGAACCTAAAATAACTTCTTGAAATCTGGTAATCTTAGGATTAGCCTCTCAATGATCTTTCTCTTTAACAACTCGAAACTTCTCTTCGTTGCCTCTATCTATCAAAAAGGTTAGCTGGCCTTTTTAATGGTGTCTAGCATAGGTGCACAAATTTCGCTGAAATTCTTTATGAATTTCTTGTAAAAACTCGCTAATCCGTGAAAGCTACGTACCTCAAATAAATTTTTCGAAGATGGCCAATTCCTTATCGCTGCCACCTTCTCCAGATCCATCTTCAGTTCATTCTCTTCTATTACAAACCCCAAATAAATCAATTCCTTCTGCAGAAAAGTACATTTCTTCAAATTTATTAGCAGTTTATTCTGTTGTAATTTCTCCAGCACCTTACGCACATGTTGAAGGTGTTCTTCCCTTGTCCTGCTGAAAATAAATATGTCATCCAAATATACTATAACAAACTTCCCGATGTACTCCTTCAGCATCTCATTCATTAACCTCATGAATGTACTCGGCGCATTTCTCAACCCAAATGGCATGACCAACCATTCGTACAGCCCCTCATTCGTCTTGAAGGTTGTCTTCCATTTGTCCCCCTCTCGCATCTGAATCTGATGGTACCCACTCTTTAAGGTGATCTTAGAGAAATAAGCGGCCTTGCTTAAACAATCCATCATATCATCCATCCGTGGTAGTGGAAACCTGTATCGGATGGTGATTTTATTGATGGCCCTTGAGTCAGTGCACATCCACCACTCTCCTCCCTTCTTGGGGGCGAGCACCGTTGGAATAGCACAAGGACTTAAGCTTTCCCTTGTCTAACAGTTCTTGCACCTGCTTCCTAATTTCTTCATTGTCTTTGGGGCTCATTCGGTATGCTGCTTTGTTTGGCAAACTGGCTCTGGGTATGAAGTCAATATGATGACTTATGCTCCGTTTAGGGGGTAATTTGTCTGGAAAGTCATCTACCACTATATCCATAAATTCCTGCAACATTTGTTGGATTTCCGTAAGTAAATTTGTTACCTCTGTATGCAAAAATACTGTCCTTGTTTTCTTTACAACTGTGTAACCTATCTCACTATCCTCAACCTATTTTAGAAATTGTTTTCCGCTGACCAACAATGTTCTTGGTTCACTAGTTTCTGTTGTCCCTTTGTCCTTGATTGGCACAAGTGTATGCTTGATTCCATCCTTAACAAATTTATAACATTTCCTTAATCCATCGTGTACCACTTTCCTATCATACTGCCAAGGCCTGCCAAGCAGTATGTGACATACATCCATCGGCATGATGTCACAAACGACTTTATCCTTATATCTACCTATTTGAAACTCTACCTCGCTCTGTTCATCCACCAGCAACTGATGGCCTTTTTGCAGCCATGAAACTCTGTAAGTGTTGGGATGCTTCAAGCGTTTCAACTCCAATTTTTCTACCATCTCTGTGGACACTAAATTATCAGTACTACCGCTGTCAATAATTAACTTACAACACTTACCCCGTGACTTACAAATTGTTCTAAACAAAGCCTTCCGTTGCGTCTGTTCAGTGACCTCCTTGACTAGTTTTAACAACACCTTGTGTAGCACTAGAGCTTCCCTTGTCTCTAGAGCATTTTCTGCTTCTTGGGGAGGTGTCACTACTTCCTCTGGTTGTGCCACATATGCTTCCCATTGTCTAGCTTTATCTGCTTCTAGACATTCAAACGATCATGTCCCCATTTATGACACCTATAACACTGATAACCATCCCCTCTACCTCGGCCATTTTCCCTGTCTTGCTGGGATGACCTACCGCCTCTCACGTTATCACCTCTGTCTGCTAATTTGGAAGCTTTAGAAATATTGCCTTCCTCGTTGCTATTAGAAGTCCGGCCTCTACCATATGACTGGCCTTTCCCCTGCTGGCTCCTCATCCTCTCTGGGCATTCTGTCTTCTAGTAATTTTCTCTTCAACCTTCATCTCACTCTGATACGCTTCCTCAGTGTTGTTCAGAGACAAAATACTGATTTCATCCAAAATATCTAACCTTAACCCGTTAACATACCTGGCTATTCTTTCTGTGGTATCCTCTGTATATCCAGCTCACAAATTCACTCGATAGAACTCCTCCATATACTCCCTTACTGTCAATCCTTTCTGTTTCAAATTCTGCACCTGCCTGTGCAGTGCAATCTGATAGTCCCTTGGCAGAAACCTGCCCTTTAACTTGGCCACCATCCTTGACCAGGTTTTAATCAGTGCCTTGTTCAATATTTTCCTCTCGTTCTGGATATTATCCCACCATAGGGCTGCGTGTCCCTTCAATTTCGTCACAACGAACTTAACTCTGCGGTCTTCACTGACTTCCTTGCACTCGAAATACTTATCCATCTCACTGATCCAATCCAATAAAACTTCAATAGACAGGCTATCGTCGTAAGTCGGGAGTTCTAGCTTGGGTTTACTAGTTGCTACTAAAACAGATCTCAACAATCTCACTTCTGCAGACTCACCTTCTGGTCCATCTACTACTCCTTCAGTTTCCTCTTCACTGTCATCACCTATTTCCAGATCTCTTCGTCTACCTGCCTCTACTGCCTCCAACTGGGCAACAAGAATTTGGATCTCCTCTCTCAATCCTTCCTCTGCCAATCTTCGAGCACCTCTACCACGACCCCGCCTTCCTCTCTCCATTCCTCCTACTAACATAAACAACTACTCTAATACCACTATGATGTGACCTAGCCCACACTAGCCCACACTTCCATGTATTCTTGGCTTTACACTTGGTTTTGAGATTTATGAAGTGGCGTGTTTGTTTGTTGTTTCTGGCGGTTGTATGTAATATTGGTAATAGATATTTTTTGTTGGAAAGTGGGAAGATTTAATGCATCATTCAATGCCCAACTACGATCCTCGGGCCTTGTTCCCTCTGTTTGTTCTTTGCCCAAAATGCCTTGGTTGTCTGGTCATTCGCAATTGTTCTATTCTGTTGTGCGGTTCAGTGAGGGTTTAGTTGCTACTCTGTATGGCTTTGCCTCAAGCGCATATGGCAGTCTCTGGTTTCCTTTTGGGTATGGTTTCAAATGAATGCCTGCCTTCCAAGCTTGGTTGTGTGGTTGTCTGTGGACTTCTCCTGTGGCATGAATCTGCCTCGGGTCTGGAGGTGCGCTTGCTCAAACACTTTCCAGAAAGTAAGTTCCTCGGTCTCATTCTATCATTTGGTTTTTGGAATCTAGTCTCTTGTCCGGTAATTTCCCCTTGCTATTGTTCTTACTATTTCCGGTCTCTGCTCGGTTTGTAAAATGGTTTAACTGTTGGTGCCTTTGAACTCAGGTAACAGGTTAATGGAATTTAGTGGCTGGAAACAGGTAAATGGTCCTCTCCTTGATTTAATATGACCTTCTTTTGGTGTTGAAACTGACCAGGAACGCTCCTACTGTCTCAAGCTCTGTCAATTTATCAGCGGCTCTGTTACACTAACTCCTTGGTCCTGCTTACTCAGGTACGTCATAGCTTCACTCAGCTTCTATTCGGCTTCGTGTTTCAGGCCTCACTGTAATGGTTTGTTAATTGAACCTTGTTTGGTTTCTGCAGGTCTGTGGTTTGACCTAGGTACGTGGATTCCTTATGGTTCAATCTTCAAATGTAACAACCCTCTGTCAGTAGGCTCTGGTTCTTGAGATCTGTCAATTTACAGTTAGGGTTTTGTTTCAGTCCTTGAAGGGTTTGTCATTTGCTATCCAGTAGTCATATTCAGTTCGAATCACTTTCAAGGATGAAGCTTGAACCTAGCTTCGACTCCTGTTTTGGTTAGCTATTATGTTTTGGTTAAAGAAATGGTCCCTGTTGTGAAATGCTAGACTAGGGTTTGTCCGTTCTATGGACGCTGACACTGATCTTTTTTTGTTTATGAACGATTGTAATATGTGTATGGATTGAACAATAGAAATATGAATGCATTTCTGTGGATCTTTGTTTACTTATGAAAATTTGAAAAGTTCATCCGAAGTTACCTGTGTTGTATTATGTTTCCTCCGGCACTCTGTTTCGCTATAATATCATCAGTGGTCTCTCTATGCTTTACTGTTCTAGTTACGCTCTCTACTTGCATGTTCTTCATCTTGTTGTATGTACGAGTTCGATCTTATTTGCTGTTCAATGAAAACATTAAGAAATATGACCTACAGTGGCCGATCTCAGTCTGCTAGCACTATTCTTAACAATACAATAGATAAGAAATACATTAGTACAGTAATAGGCAATGATACAAATGGACAGTTTAGAAATAAGATCTGTCTTTGTTTTTATTTCTTTAATATGAAATTGCTTAACCTTTTCCTTGTTTTACATTGAAATATTTATACATCGTTGGTTTTCAGTTAATTGAAACTGCAATTGTATTCAGTTGAACAGAAATGATATGGTTGTGTAACTACAGTTCGGTTGTCATTACAAGATCTTCATTTAGACAATTTTGTCTTTTCATCTTTAAGTTGACAGATCAATTTTTAAACTATTGTTTATTACTATTTGACCATAACAACCCTAACCAACCATTTAACTTTGACTAACATAGAAACTAAAAGTAAACTAAAATAAGATCCTATCTCATGACCTGACAAACTAATCATAAAAAAAACAATCCAAACACTTCAAACAACTTTTCCAACTTGGCAGGGGCTTCACTTAGTCATGGTGAGCTGGATGCTCCTGCATCAGGCTCTCGAGGCAAAACGAAATCATGGCTCCAGTCCATGAGCTTCTCGACTGAAGAACTTGTCTGTTCAATTTGCCTGTCATCAAGCAACAAACTTTCCTCAATAGGACGGTTCTTCCACTTGACCAGGTATTGCACATACTCCTTCCACTGAGTTTCTTTAACCACCTGAGTGTCTTGAATGTTTTCAATCTTGGGAGGTTGAATGTAAGGCATCTATCTCTTCCAAGCTTCTCCTCCATCTTTGGCATTCTATGTGGGTCACGTGGTTCCATCTTCTTCCTTCTCCTCTGGGTTAGCCGTATAGGGAAACAGGTCTGCTACGTTAAAGATAGGTGAAATGCCTATTCCGAGTGGCAACTGTATCTCATAGTCATTCGCTAAAAATTTTCGAAGGACTTTGCAAGGTCCTACCTTTTTATACTTCAGTTTATTGTGCGTACCTTTAGGGAAGTGTTCTTAACGCAAATGCATGAGGACTTCATCCTCCACGTCAAATTGTACTTCCCTTCTCTTAAAATCTGCTTACTATTTATACTTTAAGTTGTTGTCGTGCAATTTAATTTTTACCTGTTCATGCAAATCTCTCATCGCGTTAGCGAAATCTTCTCCATCTGCGCTTTGCCTTTCCTGCAGTCCAAGGTCCTGCAGTTCATGCACTCCGCGAGGATGCATGCCGTACAGTATCTGAAATGGGATGAAACCTGTGCTATGGTTAGGCGAGTCATTGTAAGAGAACTCTGCCTCTGTAAGCACTCGATCCCACATCGATGAATTCTCTCCAACCAGGCTCTATAACAGGTTTCCCAGACTCCTGTTTACAACCTCTGTTTGCCCGTCAGTTTGCGGGTGATATGCAGAACTGTATCTTAGTTTTGTGTCCATTTTTTTTCCACAAGTTACACCAAAAGTGTCCCGTGAACTTCACATCCTTGCTTGAAAGGATAGATTTAGGCAATCCATGTAACCTGAAAATCTCATTGAAAAACAAGTGGGCCACATGAGTGGCATCACTGGTTTTTCTGCAAGGAATAAAATGCGCCATTTTTGAGAATCTGTCCACTACTACCATTACTAGGTCGTACTCTCGTTGTTTCTTAGGTAGACCTAAGACGAAGTCCAAGCTGACTGAGTCCCATGGTCTACTTGGAACAGGTAATGGTGTATACAGTCCTGTGTTTTGACTGTGACCCTTTGCTAACTGGCACACTTTGCATCTGGCCACAAATCGTTGTACATCTCTCCACATGTTTGGCCAAAAGTAGAAATGGCTGAGCTACTCGAGTGTCTTGTCCATGTCGAAATGTCTGGCCAAACCTCCACTATGCTTCTCTCGAATAATATTCTCCCTCATCGAGCAGTCAGGTATGCACAGTTGTCCTCCCTTAAACAACAACTTCTCCTGTAGATTGTAGTCCAACCAAGGACTATTATCTCTCACTGAGGGATTCTAACATGCCTCATAGGCTTCCTTAAAATCTGTATCCGTCTGGTATAAGTCTTGTAAGTGCTCAAAACCCAGCACCTGCACAGTGCTTTCCTGCAGAAGTAAAGCTTTCCTACTTAGCGCATCCACCACCTTGTTCGCCTGCCCACTAATATGCTTCAATACGAAATTGAAACTCTGCAAATACTCTACCCATTTAGCATGTTAGTCGTTCAGCCTGTGCTACTGCATTACATACTGTAATGCAGAATTATCTGAAAACAACACAAATTCATTTCCCAATAGATAATGCCTCCACTGGTTTAATGCTTGTATAACAGCATAAAACTCCTTATCATACGATGAATATTTATGTTGACTCTCATTCAACTTCTCGCTGAAAAATGCTACAGGCTTATCCTCCTGACTGAGTACAACTCCAATTGCTATCACGCTAGCATCACAGCGAACCTGAAATAACTTCTTGAAATCTGGTAATCTTAGGATTGGCCTCTCAGTGATATTTTTCTTTAACAACTGGAAACTTCTCTCCGCTTCCTCTGTCCATCAAAAAGGCTAGCCGACCTTTTTAATGGTGTCTAGCATAGGCGCACAAATTTTGTTGAAATTCTTTATGAATTTCTTGTAAAAACTCGCTAATCCGTGAAAGCTACGTACCTCAAATAAATTTTTTGGAGATGGCCAATTCACTATCGCTACCACCTTCTCTAGATCCGTCTTCAGTTCATTCTCTGCTATTACCAACCCCAAATAATCAATTCCTTCTGCAAAAAAGTACATTTATTCAAATTTATTAGCGGTTTATTCTGTTGTAATTTCTCGAGCACCTTACACACATGTTGAAGGTGTTCTTTCCTTGTCCTGCTAAAAATAAGTATGTCATCCAAATATACTATCACAAACTTCCCGATGTACTCCTTCAGCATCTCATTAATTAACCTCATGAATGTACTGGGCGCATTGCTCAGCCCAAATGGCATGACCATCCATTCATATAGCCCCTCATTCGTCTTGAAGGTTGTCTTCCATTCATCCCCCTATCGTATCCGAATCTGATGGTACCCGCTCTTCAAGTCGATCTTAGAGAAATAAGCTGCCCCGCTTAAACAATCCATCATATCATCCATCCGTGGCAGTGGAAACCTGTATTGAATGGTGATTTTATTGATGGCCCTTGAGTCGGTGCACATCCGCCCCTCTCCTCCCTTCTTGGGGGCGAGGACCGTTGGAATAGCACAAGGGCTTAAGCTTTCACTTATCAATCCCTTGTCCAACAGTTCTTGCACCTGCTTCCTAATTTCTTCATTGTCTTTGGGGCTCATTCGGTATGCTACTTTGTTTGGTAAACTGGCTCTGGGTATGAAGTCAATATGATGACTTATGCTCCGGGGGTAATTTGTCTGGCAAGTCATCTACCACTATGTCCGTAAATTCCTGCAACATTTGCTAGATTTCTGTAGGTAAATTTGTTACCTCTATATGCAACAATATTGTCCTTGCTTTCTTTACAACTACGTAACCTATCTCACTATCCTCAACCTATTTTAGAAACTATTTTCCGTTGACCAACAATGTTCTTGGTTCACTAGTCTCTGTTGTCCCCTCGTCCTTGATGGGCACAAGCGTATGCTTGATTCCATCCTTAACAAATTTATAACAGTTCGTCAATCCATCGTGTACCACTTTCCTGTCGTACTGCCAAGGCCCGCCAAGCAGTATGTGACATACATCCATCGGCATGATGTCACAAATGACTTTGTCCTTATATCTACCTATTTGAAACTCTACCTCGCTCTATTCATCCACCAGCAACTGATGGCCTTTTTACAGCCATTAAACTCTATAAGGGTTGGGATGCTTCAAGCGTTTCAACTCCAATTTTTCTACTATCTCTGCGGACACTAAATTATCAGTACTACCGCTGTCAATAATTCACTTACAACACTTACCCCATGACTTACAAATTGTTCTAAACAAAGCCTTCTGCTGTGTCTATTCGGTGACCTCCTTGACTGGTTTTAACAACACCTTGTGCTGCACTAGAGCTTCCCCTATCTCTAGAGCATTTTCTACTTCTTGGGGAGGTGCCGCCACCTCCTCTGGTTGTGCCACATATGCACCCCGTTGTCCAGCTTGATCTGCTTCTAGACATTTAAACGATCGGTGTCCCCATTTATGACACCTATAACACTGATAACCAGCCCCTCTACCTCGGCCATTTTCCCTGCCTCGCTGGGATGACCTACCACCTCTCGCGCTATCACCTCTGTCTACTGATCCAGAAGCTTTAGAACTGCTGCCTTCCTCATTACTATTAGCAGTCCGGCCTCTGTCATATGACTGGCCTTTCCCCCTGCTGGCTCCTCGTCCTCTCGGGGCATTCTGCCTTTTGGTAATTTTCTCTTCAACCTTCATCGCACTCTGATATGCTTCCTGAGTGTTGTTCGGAGACAAAATACTGATTTCATCCAAAATATCTAACCTTAACCCGTTAACATACCTGGTTGTTCTTTCTGCGGTATCCTTTGTAATCAAGCTCGCAAATTCACTCAATAGAACTCCTCCATATGCTCCCTTACTGTCAATCCTTTCTGTTTCATATTCTACACCTGCCTGTGCAGTGTAATCTTATACTCCCTCAGCAGAAATCTGCCCTTTAACTTGGCCACCATCCTTGACGAGGTTTTAATTGGCGCCTTGTTCAATCTTTTCCTCTCGTTTTGGACACTATCCCACCATAGGGCTGTGTGTCCCTTCAATTTCGTCGCAACAAACTTAACTCTGTGGTCTTCGCTGACTTCCTCACACTCGAAATATTTATCCATCTCACTGATCCAATCCAATAAAACTTAAATAGACATGCTATCGTCATAAGTCGGGAGTTATGGATTGGGTTTACTAGTTGCTACTAAAACAGATCTCAACAATCTCACTTCTGCAGACTCACCTTCTGGTCCATCTACTACTCCTTCAGTTTCCTCTTCACTGTCATCGCCTATTTCCAGATCTCTTCATCTACCTGCCTCTACTATCTCCAACCGGGCAGCAAGAATTCTGATCTCCTCTCTCAATCCTTCCTCTACCAATCTTCGAGCACCTCTGCCACGACCCCACCTTCCTCTCTCCATTCCTCCTACTAACATAAACAACTGCTCTAATACCACTCTGATGTGACCCAGCCCACACTAGCCCACACTTCCATGTATTCTTGGCTTTACACTTGGTTTCAGGCTTTATGACGTGGCATGTTTGTTTGTTGTTTTCGGCGGTTGTATGTAATGTGGGTAATAGATATTTTGTGTTGGAAAGTGGGAAGATTTAATGCATCATTCAATGCCCAACTACGATCCTCGGGCCTGGTTCCCTCTGTTTGG
>APFE031734567.1:60007-113777 GCA_000404065.3 Pinus taeda | reverse complement strand
TGGATGGTTATATAAAGAAATTTGATTGCATATAAAAAAATATATTTTTCTACATAATTTATTCACAAATATGATATAATTATATAGTTGGATTGAGATTCAATAGATTGAAAACATGGATAAAGAGGTTGAAATATTATCTCAACAAAATCCAAAACCAACTCTAAACTTATTTTTTTCCATATAATTTATTCATAAATATGATACAATTATATAGTTGGATTGAGATTCAATAGATTTCATACATGGATAAGGAGGTTGAGATATTCTCTCAAAAAAATCCAAAAGCAACTCTAAACTTATTATGTAACCATTATATCCAAGTCCCTCCCTTAATGCTTACGTGTCAAAATTAAAAATTACAAAAATCAATACAAGAAATGACAAATTACAGTTCACATATATGTCTCATTTTTCTGATAAGTTCTTCACTAGCAGTTCTACCCACTTTGAAATCCCATAGACCATGCTCTTTATCTATTACAATATTCAAGCTTTTGAGCTTCCCACTTGACTCATTGCCAAGTTACATATCTCATTGTAGTTATAAAAAAAAAATAGCCATGTAGCAGAACCATCCTATACATAAACTTCCATCCGTCACATGGCATAGCTCAATGTATCTGACAGTTATCTAGGATAGATGTTTGGGTATTGAATGTGTTCAAAATTTGATCATACAACCTGGTATGTCTTTACACACACTTAAAAACATATAAAGATAACTTGTAAATGACATTGTTAGCTTTACACAACCCATCGAAAATCAACCATATGTTCTTGTGGCACGGTATACAAGAACCACCCATTTAAAACTACATTACTCTACTCTATAATTGGTTTTGTGTATCTCAATTTTTTTTAATAAAAATGGAAAAACAAACTACTTGATAAATCATATTAATATAACACAATATATCTTGTTCAACGTATGAAACCATTACCACAAGATATGAAAACAAAATTTAAAACATGAACTAGTTGGCAAGCAAGTAAACAAAACTATGTTGCATTAAATGTTCTCGTCAAAATTCATGCACATTCATGACATTTATTTCACGAATTGTCACCGCAAAGGTTTTTAACTACTTGAGACATGTCATGTCACGTTGCAGATGCTCTACCACAGTGTGTTGCAATAGACCAAGAATTCAACCGGACAATGTAGTCCCAACTAGGTTCTGGGAAGGGAATGGATTTGGAATCCATGAGTTATAAGAAAGAGCAACAACACCCGTATTAATTGATGAACTTGCTTGTTCTGTAAGACAGGTAAATTAGCTTCATTCTCACACAGTTGATGCTCCTTTTTACCATATCTACAACCAATTCACCTGCTTTCACATGTTTTGTTAATGTCAATTATTGGGTGTGTTTGGCCTCAACTACCACATTTTTGTTATAGAAGAGGTTCGATGATATAGCAGTTTGAAGACAACAATAATCGAAGTCTGCAACAATACTATATATGTCACTTGTCTATAATAAATGATCCTTACTGAATCAATTGTGCTAGTAGGCATCTGCAACAATTTCTCATGTGTTGCATAGATGTGAATCGATGATGCCTGATGTAGGAGCATACAACTTAACAATTTCATTATGTTTTAGTTTATTTAGGGGGTCTTGTGTTTTCAAGGAAGTTGGATTCCTATGTATGTAATCATTAATGTTTTGAGTGATTATAATAGGAATTAATTAGATATTGTGAGGATATTTGTAAATGCTCTCAAATGTAGGAGAACATGAGAGATTAGTGGAAATTGAGAGAGTTGGAAATCAATTGTAACTCTTATTGGTCTCATGATTCGAGGAACTAGAGAGAATTCTTGGGGATTAACTGGAGTTAAAAGTAGACTTAGAGGATATTCAAGATTTAGTTAAGCAAATTAAGGACTTGAACCAGAATTAGTTCAATGGAACCTTTTGTATAAATGTAAGCCTAAAAGGCATAGAGAGTCAGTAGTTAAAGAAGTAGTTAGTGAGTCAATTAGTTAGTCAGTCAGATTGTAAGCCTACGAGTAGGAGAAGAAAGGACATTGATAGATAATATCAGACCGAGAAGGAATTCACCGTGTAAATATTTGTTTATTAATATAGATAACTTGATTCTGAGTTCATGTGATGTGTTTTGAGTAAGTGAATTATAATTGTGTGTGTGACTAGAGTAATTCTGCGTGACATAGGTTGCAGGTGTGCAGAACTAGAGAAGAAGTGCAGAAACGTGTGTTACGTGGTTGCGCACAGAGAGTATTGAAGAGAACCTTTGCAGTGTAGTATAACCGTAAGTTTCTTAAAACCTAAAGGTTTACAAAGGAAGCGTATAGGCGTGAGCAGAGATCGAGATCAGAACAAGTAAAAATTGTAAGGCGTGAGCAAATACACAGGCAGGAAGTTGAATGGGCTGTTACATGATAAGAAACAAAAGATGGTAGCAGTGCACAGGAGTCGTTGGATCAATCAGATAAATGAATGAGAATGAAGGAGATAGATGGTGAAGATTAAGTTGCACATAATAAAGTCTAGAAAATGAACGACAGAGAATAAACCCTCGTGATAGCGAAAGGACGGAGCGGTATTTGCAAAAGGTAAGATTTTTCTCGTGTAACTTAAAGGGGGTAAGCTGTATTTATAAATTTCACGCAATTAGCTTTAATTGCTGACATGTAGCACATGGAGGAAAGAGAAAACCCACTTTTCTCGCATGCTCTTGGGTTAATATCAGTTGTGCAAGTATCTGCGCGAGATTGTACAATGGTCGTTCAATGGGATGGTTCGCATCAACGGTGAAGATTGTCCTAGCTTGTTAGCAAGTAGACAATGCGACAACTGTTGGATTAGATGAAACAAACCAACGATGGAGATCAGCCAAGCTCATTGGTGATCGGGTGACGCGATAATCATCGGATCGAGGAATGTGATTGATGGTGGGGATTGAATGCACCGAGGGAGCATCAGTATACGTGCAAAGATTTATGAATGGCGGAAAAGTATGGTTAAGTGCAGTTTGTGAGATATTTCTATTATACGGGAATTATAATAGAAATAAGCGGAATTAATGAATTAAGGGTTAGGTTTGGGTTTTAACCAAAGTTTGAAGACCATGGTGTGGTTGACATGTGCGGGAATAAAATTAACCGAAGGGTTGAGCTATAAGGGTTAAGAGAGAATCGAATATATTTCCGCTTAAATACTTAGACTTTGAGAAAGTGGATTTTTCATCAGATGTTGTATTTCCGCTTAATAGAGTTTAATTAAAGAGAGTTAAACCTTGGGTTATGAAAGTTTTCCCTAAGTAATTTTGGAATTCCTGGGACACACTTAGTGTGACATGCAATATTATTTGCATACTGTGGGTATATGCAACTTAGGCTGCATCACTGTGGTATTTGAAACTTAGGCTAGCATCATTTGGTATCAGAGCAAAATAAGGAAATTTTGCATGTAAGAATTCTTTGAGAGAACTTTGTTCTAAGAGTTATGTTTTGAAGGTGTGTATGCAGGCAAGAGGATATCATAATTTAAATATGACCAACAATAGGCACACAGAGATAAAGTGTAGCAGAATTGCAGATGCAAAGGAAACTGAGAACAATCCATTCAAAATGCAGGTGAATGGTAGAATAATATCATGCAGATGTCTTGAAGATAGTAGGTGACAAGATTGAAAAAACCTAGAGAAAGGAGTGCTCAATCGATTGCAGAGAAGAGAACCAGAGACTTGCCAAAAGACTGAGCTCAGAGGAGAGAAGCTTAGTGAGGCATGTGTAGCAAGAAGGAGACTTGTTACTATAGGGGCATTGTTGTAGATCACAAAAATATCATAAAGGAAATTCCACAGAGGATGTGGGTAGAATTGCTAAGGGATGTGGAAGCTGGTAAGATTTTTTGAATGAAAGCAGAATGTGGCAGAACATTGAAGTATTATAACAGAGATTGGATAAAGAGGACAGATGTGTTCTTAAAATTTGCAAATGTGTTGAAACCTAGAAGGAGCAGGGAGAAGTGCTCAAAGAGGTTCGAGAGAATAGAGAACCAAGAGTTTTCCAAAAGACGAAGTACAGAGGAAAGCTTGGTGAGGTAAGTGGCAACAGGGAGGACTTGCTGTTGCAAAGGCTTTAATGCAGCTCATAGTAAGTAAGTGAGGAACTCATGAAGATAGATAAGAAGATGACTACTGATAGTCATAACAGAGGTAACAGAGGTTTTGAGGAATACCACAGCAGAATAAAAATGAAGAAGGAGGATGCCAAGGAAAATGGCAAGAGAATGAGTCAAGAGAAGCATGACAAGGAGATTGCAGAGTTAAAAGAACAACTCAATGTATTAAGGATGATACTAGAGGAAAACCAAGGACAAGGTTGGATCTTGAGTAAAAAGGTAGTGAAATGGTCTGAGTTACAAAAAAGGCTACAACAGAGGCAAGTGATGTGGCTGGTGGAAAAACTCAGAGAAGCTGAGTTGAGAATGGAAGTTTTGATTTGTGAAATAGAACAAGGTGAAGTTCTGGGTGAAGATGAAGAATGGAGATATGTGGAAGATCTTATGAATTATTGTGAGAATTCATAACATAAAGGAGATATGATGACTGAAGCATCAAGTGAGACCACAAGGTCTTATGTTTTCAAAACAGATAGTTTGAGTATGATTGCAGGCATTGCAGAGAAAAGCAACTTTGTGAAGATGTCTTAAGAATAGATGAAGATCTTGAAGTGAAAAGTGACAAAAAAAATTTCTCGAGGATGAAGAATTTGACTAGTTACAACAAAAAAAAGTCTATGGATGAGTTACTTAATGAGATAAGACAATCATTTGAAGATGTTATGGATAAGGAAGATTAGGATCTTATTCTGATGAAGAGTGAAGGAATATTGTTTCACAGAGGTAATCTAATGAATTTTGATGAAGAACAAACGCAGGAGAATATTAATGCAGACGATGAGACAAGGATAGCTCTTGAAGAAGGGTTACAGAGAGACAGTAAGGCAAAGTGTATTGAAGAAGAAGGGGAGGCAGATTTGTCTCAAGAAAAAGAAAAGAAAATCATAGAATTTAAGAAAGAAGAAGTCTATGTAAATGATTTAGCAAAGGGAGAAAGGACATCTGATGATTGGTCAATAACAAAGGAAGGTATGGAAAATAGTGTAAAATTTCCAAATTCTACCCCAATTGAAAATTGAATTATATGGAAAATTAGACTTTCAAATAAGGAAGTTGGAAAAGCAGAGGATGAATGCTCAAGATAAATTGTTGAAAAGGGAAGACAAAGAAATTTTCATGAAAGAAAATCATAAGGAAAAGAGGATGGTAATGAAAGTTCAACAAATTGACATTACAGAAGGAGGAGTTCACTATTGTGAACTAGAGCAGGGAGACATCATTGAAATAGATGATATGAAGAAGAGTTTAAATCAACATACTAATGTGTTGACAAAGGAATTGAAGGAAAACTCAGAGCAACATACTGAGGTGTTGCCAAAGAAGGAAAAGGTAATGAGGCCTTATAGTTTTAATTCTGATCATTGTTTTATGATTACTGGATTTGATGAAGATGAGACAGATGTGTTTCAAGTTGGAGAGTCATTTTTAGAACTGAAGAAGACTGGAAGTTGCCAGGTCGGACATGCTGATGAGGAAGATGAAAAGCATGAAGATACCATGCTTGAAGAAGTTAAACTGATTGTCAGAATCGGTCAAGGAAGTGAAGGACAATTACTGAGGGTTGTCAAAGAAGAAGAGAAAGGAGAATATGCTAGAATTGATGAACAACATAGTGATGTATTTGAGGGGAATCGAGTACAAAGGAAATTGGAGGACTATTTACTTTTTGAAAGTAAATTTATAGATATTAAACAGAGGTTGTTTGGACAACAAAAAGAGGGTAAGCATGAAAGGGCGGCAATAAGTATCCAACAACTTCAAAAAGAAGACAACAAACAACAATTTGAAGATGAGTGGAAAGAGTACAAATGGAAAAGTAATTATTAGTCAAAAGATAAATTGGACATAGAGATTGAAAGAATAATAAGATTGATGATGAAAGTGCCTTAGAAGAAAGCAACAGTAAGAAGGCTAAGGAGTAGTAGGAAGAGAAAGACAGTAGTAGACTGTTAAAGCATAGCCAGTGGAGCAAAGCAACATAAAGTGTGGAAACCTAGAGAACAACAACAACAACCAAAGGAAAATTACATAACAAACTATTGGATCCAGGGAGACAAAGGACAAAAGCACATGATCAGGAGATCATGATTATTTTAACCTTGGAAGTGTGATGCAGGAGCATACAGCTCAGCAATTCATTATGTTTTAGTTGACTTAGGGGGTCTTGTGTTTTTAAGGAAGTTAGATTCCTATCTATGTAATCATTAATGTTTTGAGTGATTAGAATATGAATTAATTAGATATTGTGAGGATATTTGTAAATTCTCTTGAATGTAGGAGAACATGAGTGATTAGTGGAAATTGAGAGAGTTGGAAATCAATTATAACTCTTATTGGTCCCATGATTCGAGGAACTAGAGAGGATTCTAAGGGATTAACTGGAGTTAAAAGTGGACTTAGAGGATATTCGGGATTTAGTTCAGCGAATTAAGGATCTAAACCAGAATTAGTTCAACATAACCTTTTGTATAAATGTAAGCCTAAAAGGCATAGAGAGCCAGTAGTTAGAGAAGTAGTTAGTGAGTCAGGGAGTGAGTCTGTCAGATTGTAAGCTTACGTGCACGAGAAGAAAGGCCACTGATATAGAATTTCAGGTCGAGAAGAAATTCACTGTGTAAATATTTTTTTGTTAATAAAGATAACTCGATTTTGAGTTCATGTGATGTGTATTGAGTAAGTGAATTATAATTGTGTGTGTGACCAAAGTAATTTTGCGTAACATAGGTTGCAGGTGTGCAGAACCAGAGAAGAAGTGCAGAAAAGTGTGTTACGTGGTTGTGCACAGAGAGTATTGAAAGGAAATTTTACAGTAAAGTATAACCGTAAGGTTCTTAAAACCTAAAGGTTTATGAAGGAAGCGTACAGGCACGAGCAAAGATCGATATCAAAACAAGTAAAAACTGCAAGGCGGGAGCAAATACACAGGTAGGAAGCCGAATGTGTTGTTACACAATAAGAAACAAAATAAGGTATTAGTGTAGAGGGGTCGCTTAATCAATCAGATCAACGAATGAGAACGAAGGAGATAGACGTAGAAGATTAAGTCGCGCAGAATAAAGTCTAGAAAATGAATGATAAAGATTAAACCCTCGTGACAGTGGAAGGACAGAGCGGTATTTGCAAAGGTAAGTAGTTTCTCACGCGCCATAAAGAGGGTAAGCAGTCTTTAGAAATTTCATGCGATTAGCTTTAGCAGCTGACACATAGCACACAGAGGAAAGAGAAAACCCACTCTTCTTGCATGCTCTCGGGTTAATATCAGGCGTGCAAGTATCTGTGTGAGATTGCGTGATGGCCATTCAATGGGATGGTTTGCATCAACGATGAAGATTGTCTAGGCCTGTTGACGCGACAACCATTGGATCAAATGAAACAGACCAACGGTGGAGATCAACCTAGCTCGTTGGTGATCGAGTGACACAATAATCGTCAAATCGAGGAATGAGATCGATGGCGGGGATTAAACACGCTGAGGGAGCATCGGTATACATGTAAAGGTTTATGAATGGCGGAAAGGTATGGTTAAGTGCGGTTTGTGAGATATTTCTATTATACAGGAATTATAATAGAAATAAGCGGAATTAATGAATTAAGGGTTAAGTTTGGGTTTTAATCAAATTCTAATGACCATGGTGTGGTTGACATGCGCAGGAATAAAATTAAATGAAGGGTTGATCTATAAGGGTTAAGAGAGAACCAAATATATTTCCGCTTAAAGACTTGGCCTTTGATAAAGTGGATTTTTCATCAAATGTTTCCACTTAATAGAGTTTAATTAAAGAGAGTTAAACCTTGTGTTATGGAAGGTTTCACCAAGTAAGGAATTTTGGAATTCCTGTGACACACTTAGTGTGACATTCAATCTTATTTGCATACTATGGGTATATGCAACTTAGACTGCATCACTGTGGTATTTGCAGCTTAGGCTGGCATCAACGCCTCCCACCCAAATCTTTCACTGCAATCCTCTGCACAGAAGAATCTTCACTAGTGATGCATCCATCACGAAACAACTATGTTCCGCATGAACTCCATATGATCCATCCATGTGCCCATTCTTTAACTGAGTTTTGTTGCAGACGATTGAACTGAAGTGTGTGCTTGGAGTCCCATGGTTTCTATGCGTGACTTTCTCGTTGATTGTTCCATGATGCTCGCGGTTTTATCACCGACTTAGTGATCTTTGTGCACGTGCCACTGTTACTACTTTGCTGAGACTTTAAAATATTCATGAGGTTAGCGTGGGGGCCATCAAAAACTTCCCCAAAGAATAAATCTAACACAAAAAAAAGATAAAATTTACTCACACAAACACTCCACACGACACAATCTCCTAGTCTAATCAAGAATAAATCTAACCAAAAAGAGAAAATTTACTCACACAAACACTTCACACGACACAATCTCTTACTCTATTTAGATTATCAGTCTTCACATTTCTTTTATCTTCCTTAGCTCTCCCATGAGAGAGAAAGACCCAAAAAAAATTTGAAATCAACAAAAAAAATCTAATTACACAACAAAATTTTATTTTATTTTTCACACAATTCATTCACAAATATTATACAATTATATAGTTGCATTGAAACCCAACGAATTTCAAATATAGATAAGAAGGTTAAAATATTCTCTTCTCACAATTTAAAACCAACTCTAAACTTATCATTAAGCATTATCTCAAAAAATTAAAATAAAAGAATAAAATCTTCTTCACTTATATTTAATTCCCACAAACATCATTCTGGTTGATTATATATAAAATTATACCTCTACAAAAAATAATATAATTATTTTACATTCTATATTTGTTAAAATTATATTAAGATATGTTTTTTCCATTAATATTTTTTATATTATATATAAAATTTATTTTAATACTAAAAATATTGACATATAATATAGTTTTTTTTATATTGAATGGTTTTTCAATATAGAGTTTATAATTATTGTTTTGTAAGTTGTAGATGATCATAAGCGTTTTGTAACTTATCACGTTTTCATTCACCTTAATTCATATGGTCATTCTCCTTTCTTCTTTGCTCATGTTCTATGAGCTATTACTTGGAAAGTTGGAAACCTTAATTCATATGGGCATATCGTCATTCTCATTTTTCTTTTCTTATGTTCTATGGTTGGAAAGTTCGAAATGAAATTTAAAAGATAGTGGAGGAAATATATATGTAAATTATTATAATTATTTTTTAATAAATTATTAATAAAATATTTTTAAAAATAATTATTTGTATTTAAGATTATTGTTTTTATATTTTATTTAAAGGAAAATATTAAATATTTATTTAAAATAAGTATTGGAAATATATTTTATTATTTATATGTTATATATATCATTATTATGTTAAATATAGACGTAATATATATTTTATGATACAATTTTATTTTCATTTTGAAATATCATGTTAAGTGAGATATTTAATTTTGAAATAGTTTTTTTTTAATTTATTTAATTAATAATAATTACTATGTGAATGGTGGAGATTTAATCTACATAGAAAGAACTTATGCCAATTTTACTTTTCAATATAATTGAAAAAAAAATCAACTCCACAAGTTTCTTCCATCTATTTATGATATACAATTCTTATTATTTATTATTTCCTTCCCATGTTTTTCTGGTTATATATTCTTTCTTAAATTTATATATATATTATTGATATATTAATTCTATTATTTTTATAATTAATAATAGCAATAATAATAATTTAGAATAAAGTTGAACATAATTTGTGATTTGATTGAGACTGAAGAACATGGGACTACAAACTCTGAAACCCTCGGTTGCATTCGTCTAGCCCATCAGAATCGTGACCCCAAGCAATCAGGAGGGTAGCAAGGAATGTGCCTCCACCATGGCCGATCGTCACGTGGGTGATCCCAGTGCATACTAGGGTGCGGGCGATCTTGAATGCCTCGAGGATAGCGAAAGAAAGGAAAAGGATGGCGCGGAGAGCGAGAAGGGTGGTTTTCGAAATAATTTGATGTTTGGGCTGGTGGTTTCTGGGTCAATGCACAGATCTAGATTGGGCGTCCTGACCATGGATGGCAGTCAGCTGCTCAGATCTGCCATTGAACCAACAGATCAGAAGCCCAAAAGAACAAGAAGCCTTAAAAAAACCCAGATCTGTGGGCATGCAACCGTCAGGCGGCAACTTCATATGGGCACAAATCTGAAGCAGCTTCCTCTCTTGAACCAGCTAGATCTGCCTGAAGAAACACATGCATTTCAGATCCAAGTCAATCTCTCGGGCAAAACGACAATGCAATGGGTACGCGCAACAGATCTCGCGCAGGATCTTTTGCAGAAACTCGAACGCCGACTCGGGATCCCCTCCTCTTACCTCAAACTGCTATATAAGGGTAAGCAACTTATGAATCCCCTTCCTCTCTCCTCTTATAGCATTGATAAGGACGCTTCTATTGTGGCTACCTTTCGTTTAAGAGGTGGTTCCTTTAGGCAGACCTCCTTTGCCCCTTCTTTCTCTTATAAAGATGCAGTCCGCAAAGACGCTGCCCAATCGCAACCCTCTGCGAAAGAAGCCCAACCATCTGGGGCTCCAAAGCCATTTTTGGTAGACAAATCAAAGGAAATTCCTTCCATCAATCTCTCTCATCCTGGGATTGACGATCGCTATCAGATTTTTGCAGAATCCGCTCTCATATGCAGATTTAATGGGCTCTGGCCTCGCACATCAGATCTATACCAATGGATCCATACCAATTGGACTAAAAAAGTGAGATCTACTTATGTTCAAAAGGATTCTTCATTGTGGCTTTTGACTTAAATGAAGATTACCAGAAGGCCTTAGCAGGAGGCCCTTGGTTCTGGCTCGGCTGGGCTTTTTCTCACCCCCTGGTTTTCAGACTTCGACCCTTCTACAACTGTCATCACCAAGATTCCCATTTGGGTCAGGCTCCCGAATCTTCCGGCGCATCTATGGCATATCTCTATCTTCTTAGCCATTGCAGACACCTTAGGACGCTACCTGGTTGTAGATTCTTCACGGAGGGAAAATGGACTCTACACCTACGGTAGAATTTGTGCAGAAATAGATATTAGCAAAGGACTTCCGGATCATATTAATCTCAGGCATGGAGATTTCCACTAGACACAAACCTTGGATTACGAGAATACAGCCTTTCGTTGCCACCATGTCATCAAACAGGGCACCTCCAGAGTTCCTGTATCTAGTTCCTCCATAAAAAGAAGAATCTGAATCGCAGACCCAAATCTAAAAGCTGGAATCCATGTGTGCCTCCACCTCCTATGGACGATACATATTCCTCTAGTTCGGATGAGAAGGAAATTGTAGCAGATATGCAGAATGTTGAGATTCCGCTAGACGCTCCCTTGGTCGATCCGGCAAAACCCTCTGCCTCTCAGATCTCTCAAAAACGTTCTCATTTATCTTCGTCCTCAGACTCTGATAAGGATATTCCGCCGTCGGGGCAGAATAGTCTACAACTTGTCACGGCTCAGCCAAACTCCTTTGGATGGGTCAAAGTGAGCAAGACGAAAGGCAAAAAATGTCGTGTAGCAGTAACTGCCCTCTCAGGGTAGATCTATCTGCTTAGTTCTAGCTTTTTGTATTCCCGTGTTTTCTATGGCCCTTTCCTTGTTTGTCTCTATGGAGTGAGGTGGATAGCCTTTCACCTTTGGACAATGTAAGATCTATTATAAGATAAGTGTTTCATGTCTATTATAGATTCTTAGTATTTACCAGCCATTTTATTTATAATCAACAGTGAAATAAATTTTTATTTATTGATTTTTCTTTTAAATATATCATTTTATCTATAATTAACATTGAAATGTTTTTTGTTTATTAATTTACTTTTAAATATATGGCTCATAAACTTCATGTCAAACATTAATAAAATTACACCTTACCCTTTTTTACACATCACCCTCAATGTAAAATCTCTCATTTATTGAATAAGATATTTTTACTTTGAATTGTTTTTTTGGGAGTTTATATATATATGGAAATGGATATTAAGTAGTGTGTTAATATTAATGATTTTTGTAAACCTAGGTTACAGTTGTTAAACTTCAAGGTTTTGGGTGCCTCAAAGGTTTCTAATGGTGTTGAATCCATTTCCACCATCAAAAACATCATTGAAATACTCCTAGTGCAAGATTTTTTGAAATGTTTTTGACATGATTTTGGCCATTTTTGGCAATCCATGCAATTCCTCCACCTTAATAGTCACTTCCAAAAAAATATCATAAGTTTTCCTTATATTGAATTATAAATCTTTATTTTTAAAAATAAGATACACAATTTTATAAAGCATATTTAACAACCTTATTTCTTTAATAAAAAAAAGTTTCCTTTATCATGCCAAACATTATCTTTTGTGGAAAGATTATCTATTTCTTCAATATAATTTGGAAGAGATAGCCAGCTAACCATTTTCAAGCTTGGTAATAATAACTAGAGAGAAAAATATAGTGAACTTTATTAGTACTGAGATTTTCTCTACAAACTTTAAAACTATCACAACTATATTAGTAAATGTGGTTGATATATGCTAAAGGCCTATATTAATCATATGCACAACTATATTAGTAAAGGCTTATAATTATTATTATTATTGTAAATTAAATTTAATAATATTATTAATTAATAGTAAATATTAATTAAGTAAATTTTATTAATAAATTTATAATAAATTAATTTTGACCCTATAAATTATTATGGAACATATTTAATTATATTCTAAATCATAAAAATTAATATTATAATTCTAAATATCATAAAATTAATATTATAAAACTTGTGAATAATATTATATCTAACCATCAGCGCCCAGGGTTAGCTCAATCGGTCAAGACGGGACCTTGTGAGATGGGAGGTCACAGGTTCCCAAAAGCTCTTGGGTTAAGTCTTGCAGTAAGCCGCAAAGCGTGAAGCCCATATTTAGAGCTCACAGCACTACCCGTTGACTGAAAGTGTAAAAAAAATATTATATCTAACCATATATGAACACAAACTCATATAAACTCTTCAATTAAATAAATGTGTTTGACAAATGTGCTTCTCTGTCAAACTTCTTAGCCGATCACGGTTACATGTTGTGTGATCACAAAGCAAATACTGAAAGGACGAAATATATGATTCTTGATTAACACAAACTACAAAGGGAAGGAAATATGTTTCTTCATTAACACGACTCGCTCAATCTTCTCCACATGCTTCAACGAAGCTTTTGAACTTCCTACAAAAGTCGTACATTATGGGACACGCCCCTCCTCAATCCTGGGAAGACACTCATGCATTCTTTATAGTCAAGCGATCATACGGATTAAGAGATACAAGCAAATAATGCGTTGCAGTGAAAAATTTCCCACGGACAGGACAAAATCATTCGTTATTGTTCTTCCAGAACATCTTTAGCTTTTGTTTCACGAATGCGCCGCTCCGCGTTGAAGCGATAAATATATACGTGTACGCTCCCCGTCCTTATCAAACCGTCCTCCCAACGGTAGCCGACCTTCACCTCTATAAATTCTCTCACTGCTGCATCACCATCTTAACTTTCCATTGCAATTACGCACTATACTATTAGAAGAGAGAGAACTGCAGGTTTTCCTGGAGCTGTTGCACGAAGGAAGCAAGGCACTTGTTAACGTAGCAAATATTAAGATCATATACTATTCCGTGCGGCCAGTCTATCAGTGGGATAAATATGAATATGAATATTCATAACAATGGATTAATTGAAGTTAAAAGAAGTGTGGAAGAAATAGTGGAAGGGTATACAGGCATCATTCCCTTCCTTTGCAGGCTCCTGGTTAGGTCAAGAAATTACGAGCACAGCCACTACACCCCGTTGCTTTCAAATGTTGACGCTGATGATCATGACTTTCGTTTTTTGAATAATCATGGATTCCCCCGCATTCTGTATTAAGTCACGTGATTTGATTTCTTCAGTTGTTTTAGTTTGAGCTATATATCTCAATAAATGCTACATCCGTTTTTAACCATAGCTGTATTGCCCTTTTAGCAGGTGCTTATTATTGCATATTGGTCATGAGTATGTTGCACATTGTAAATCCACACATACTGTAATATTTTATTTGGGGATGTGGCTTATAATCTATCTTAATCACCCAAGGTTGAGATAAATTAAATTTTATATGTAAATTTTTTCATATAATATAAAATTTGTAAAAAGATTTACGCATCTATGAGATTTAATGATAGTGGTCTATTATTTTAAGATATCACTTATGTGTTTTTAATAAATTAGTTTAGATTCATTTTAATTTGTAAGTTTCTCAATTAATAATTTTGATAAAGGAAATTTTCAATTTTGTAATTTTGACAAATAATAAACATTTTAAAATAAATAAAATTAGGTGAAATAAGTTGTGTAGGTATTAAATAAATTTTGGAGAAAAAGCAATGGTTGTGACCTACGAAAAGAAAAAAATTTAAAATGAACATAAGACCAAAAAGGGAAATCCAACTATAAGAAGAATCAAATCATCATATCAAAGCATAGTGTGAGAGAAAATTGAACCATGATATGAGGAAGGGAAAGCAATAATGAAAGGAAGGCTAGGACTTAATTTTGATCATTCTATTTTTGGAATTTCATTTCTAATTTTCGATAGTTTTCTTGAAATGCTTTGCCAAGTAAATCAGTGTTTCTTAGCCAAGTAAATCAATGTTGTTTAGCAGAAGGAATTTCACCTCGACCTTGGTGAACTTTGTGTGTCACCCTAATAGAGAATTTGAGAGTTTGTTGCACAATATTCACTTAGAAATTCATTATTTCTAGGTGTAGAAGACAAACTCCAGAGGTTATTTGGAACATCATGATTCTATTGTAGGTTTCAGGTGTTTGTAGGAGATTTTATAGTAGTTAGAGGAAGAGTTTGGCACCATTTTTTAGAAATGTTCAAGTATCTTTTAGTTGGGATGAATTTTCTCTTATAGAGCATGTGTAGGGGTTCAAGAATAGATTTTTTGTTGGTGTTTGGTGTTGATATTTGTCAAGAGTTTTTAGTTGAGAGTCATAGCTATTTGTCGAAGGATATTTATGCATAATTTCTCACCCATTTATAGGAGAGTTTTATCATTTCCCAACAATTTCTCTTTGTTTGGGTGCAAAACTGTGTAGTTGGGAGATTTGCTGTGTTTTGGCATTATGGGTCAATTGGAATTAACACAAATGATTTATGGGTTTTATAGGTTGGGGTTTGAGGAACCTATAGCTAATTTTATAGAATTTCCCAAGTAGTATTCGGGCCAGAAACATACATTCTTATAGTAGGGTGTATTGCTCGATAGTGAGAAGTTTACATCATATTGTGGGTTTAGACCAAACTTTTTATGGGTTTTATTGGTTTATAGGAGAGGAGTTTGTGACTACAATCTTAGGTCTATCCTCGCATTATTGGGGTCAGCATTTTAGTTTCTTCTCTAGTAGCAATAGTAACAACAATATTATTTTCTACGTAATTTGCACATTTTGGGGCTTTCTGGAGTTAGCTAGAATTAGCCCAAGATTTTTCTGGGTTTGGTAGATATGGGTGAGAGAAGATTCCAATTAATTTTGCAGAATTGTTGGAGAAAATTTGATGGTGTAAATCATAGTTCACCTCCAGTAGTAGTAGTAGAATTGTTTTGGCAGTGCATTGAGACTAATTGAGACATTTCAATTGGAGTTTGCTTAGATCTTCACCTAGGTATTGCATGTTTGCATTAGCAAGCCTAGGTTCTATCATTCCATGCCATTTATGTACTTAGATTTACGTATTAATAAAATAACTTAGTTGTTTGGCTCAATTTCTTGTGTATTTTGATGTGCATGTTTGGCATTTATTAATTGTTGCTACTTCCTTGTACATGTCTATGTTATTTGTTGTAAATTATAATTTGGAACACTATAGTGGTATCATAGCATGATTTTGACCAGTTGTACGGAAGCTAGCAAGATCATGGATGTGTAGGAATGCATACAAAGCGATTAGTTAAATCTGTTGGTATTAGAATAGCGCAAAAGGGGAGTACACAGTTAATCATGGAGATCCTTAGAAACAATGAAGAGATGTTAACCCAATTGTGTATCAGTAAGGGAATAAAAATTAGTTGTTCTCATCATTATAGCAGGGGCACGAGGGATGTGCATGCCATGGGAATGAAGCCACTTACGACGTATGGGAAAACACAATGGAATCAGGGCACCTAACATCCTCAAGAGGAGTGTATAGGACGAGAGTAGTTAGATGATGGGACCATGAGGATATTACTCCCTATCAGGGGTCCTAGGACGTACGTACACTGGTAGTGAGCCTGAGGAGAGGGTTCAGCAGGATATTGAGGGCACACAAGATTGTGAAGAGCATGTGGATACACCCAGTGAGTCATAGCACCCACCCTTGTTGGAGATTCCTTTGGTAGCCCAACTTGACACATTAGTGGAGACAGTTGAGCATACATCCATTGATGAGGTGTCAGGGGACATAGTGTTACCCACCATTGATGAGGTGCCAAGAGACATATCCTAGGTTGATGAGGTTCCAAGAGACACAAAGGTACCCAGAGTTGTGACTGAGTTTACATATGTTAGCTGCCCACAACAGTTTCATCAGCTTCAAGTTGGCCTTTTAGCATTGAAAAAGAAGGGCATGACAGTGCGAGAGACCATTTTGCAATAGAGCAAGGAGTTGGATGGCATGAGTGCACTTTGTGTCTAGACAACAACCAAGATGAGCCGCGTTGGGGAGTCGTTGTATTCCCTAATGGTACAGTTAGAGTACACATTGGAGTGTCAGAGCAGCCCTCTTTAGGTATACAGAGATAGGGATGATATCATTGTTAGGTTACCTTTGCACATTAGTGAGATACAAGCATAAATGCCTAGACAGATCTCATGTGTTGACCATGACTATGAGATGAGGCAACATGAGTTGCGCAGGGTACAACATTTGCAGGTTGGAGTTGTTCTACGTATAGGTACACATGCATTCAACCTTTCCTTTGGGGTTGGATGGGGTGATATTTTGAGTTGGTACCGAGTGGAGTGGGCTAGATTTATGGAGACGATCGTAATCAGGAGTCAAAATCAAGAGGATTTTCTAGAAATTAGGAATACTTCATACCCAGGTTAGCATTGGGATCCAGGGGGGGCTTCCTATCATATAATTGAGATGCAGGATGAATATTTTTAGGATCTAGGTGAGATTCTCCAACACATATGGATGTGGTTGGTGACAACATTGGTAGTGTGATGAATCCAGTGATTGAGCATCCACACACTTTTGGATCTCCATCAACAATAGTGATGGTTTGGGTTGACAAGGGTGGAGGTAGACTTTGCGATTTGTTTTAGCATGTTGGTTGTTCATGGAGTCGCAAGACAAACAACATACTCTTGCAGTAGTTTGCCGAAGGAGGTGACATCGACAGGCTACCAGATAGTGCCTTGTATGGAGCCAAGGGTTCCCCCCAATTATGTGGGGCACAATGGTGGCATCACCACCATTACATAGGGGCACAGTTGTGGAATTTGTGAATTTTTGTTTTATTTTTAAACCCTACGTGAAGAAAACCCATCGGTACTGAATAGGGAGAAGGTGGAATTGTATAAAGCATTATTGAATTTCCATGTACCATCTTGATTCCTTGGTTTATAAATCAAGATATATGTATCTGTCATAGAACTTAATATACTAGTGTTTTATCTTAAAGTATTGAGAAAAAACAATGAATAAAACCATAATAGTCTTAATAATAAATGCAATTCCACTACAACTTCCTTATAGCTATTTAATTTAATAATAGATGGAGTGGTGGCTCTTACAATTCACCTTACAATTCATTAGATGAAGTGGTGGTTGTTACAATCCACATTACAATCCATATTTTTTAAGTTTTTTTTTTTTTAATTAACATACTTGGCTACCAACAACAACAAACTTTTAATTGATTTAACTTAAATGTTTTTCCAAGTGGTCATACCTTGGAGGCCAAAGGGATTGCACACCACTTAATGCACTAATCCATATTGCTTGAGTTTTTGTTTTTTAAATTTATTTCTCATTAATTAACATGTGTGGCTGCTAGCACCAACAAACTTTTAATTCATTTAACTTGAATGTTTTTCGAAGTGGCCATACCTTGGAGGCCAAAGGGATTGCACACCACTTACTTAATGAACTGGACAAAATAACAAACTTTTAATTCATTTAACTTGAATGTTTTTCCAAGTGGCCATACCTTCGAGGCCAAAGGGATTGCACACCACTTACTTAATGAAGTGGACAAAGTGATTTGATACGTTGAGAATGTGAAGAGTTTTAACTTTTACAATGAATCTATGTTACAATTGATGTTATTTAAGTTTTGTTTCTTTAAGTTTTTCAAATTTATTTGTCACTAATTAACATAAGCGGCTATCAACAACAGGTACAATAATATTTTAATCATATTTTGTAAAAAATTAATTCAAATATAATTTAAACATATGATTTAGATATACAAGAAACTTAGCCTTTTCAATGTTACACAGTAGTAACAACAAAAATTCCTAAAAAAAATGCCTATAAACATTAAAATAACATTTATTATTATATATTATCAGTATTATTAAACTGATTATACTATAAAATTATAAATTAACATCTTATAATTTATATAATCAAAATTGATGCGCACATATTTTCCAAACACAATCTACTTATATTTATTTTAACTTACTCTATATTATTAAAAAATAAAATAAAAAATCTTATACTAAAATTCTTATAGTTTGCTATTTATTAATTAAGGGTGGAACATTTTGCTAGGTTTAATGCTAAAAAAGAGACCATTGGTGTTCTTACTCAGAGTGATCCCATTTGTTTTTCGTTCCATCAAAATTATTATAAAATAGGTTACGGTGGAATGGAAAAAATTTAATTGAAGTAAATGGGCATTATTTAAATTTTAAGAATTTGGTATATTATATATATATATATATATATAATTATAATTATGATTATTATATATATAGATAGATAATAGTATTAAGTATTTTATATTTAAATAAAATATTATGGTTAGATGGTATATAGATATTTTTTGGTGAAGAACCGATCATCTTAGGACTTGATAAAATAGGTTACCGCACAAGAATTAAAAGCATTTTGGGATATGGATCACCAGCAAGTAATTTAAGGTGGTTTTCCCATTTTGTAGCATTATATGTCTGCCGGTATTAATGAATAACGTTTAAAAAATAGCATGCCCACGTAATTTTCCCACTTTGATTATAAGGGGTGTTTTGGAGATATGGCATTTTCAGTCATCGTTTGCCCAAGAAAATTAAAAGCATGTGGAGTGAATGAGAGAGCGTTGTCTCGTAGAGTTTGTGAAAGATATTCGCAATTGTAAAGGTTTGCACATATGAAGGCACCACTATGCATCTCGACGAGATTGGATGTAAGCCATCTTTGTGTTGTGCGAATGTTTGGAACTTGGAACTTCATATGGAATGCTCCCGGTGTTATAAAATAATAAGAAACAATAGATTTTTCAATCTCAATCCTCAAATATATAATATATATATTAAATATATATATAATTATATATATTTATAAATTATTAAAGTATATTTAGTGTTAATATTTTTTTATATTATATATTAATTTTAAATTAATATTTAAAACGGTATTTAGATTTGTCGAAAAATCATAAAAAAATTTAATTATTTTATTAAATTAAAGCAAAAATTTTGTAATCTAATTTACAGTTTTCATTTCAGGATTTGGATGTTTAAGATTTTCGATGGTGTTGAATCCTTGTCATTATCAAAAACATGATTTTAGCATTTTTACTTTCAAATTTTTTTGAATAACAATTTACCAAATTTAAGTTATTTTCAATCACTCACAATTTTGTAACTTCCAAGACCCATCTAAAATATTATTTATTCATATAAATATTTTATTAAAAAATTATATTAAAATATATTTTTGTTATTAATATATTTTCAAGTATACATCAACTTGATATTAACATAATTCCATATTTAAATTACAATTTTGATACTTTTTCTCCATTGCTATGTAAATGTTTAAATATACACTTTATCATGTTGTGATTCATCTCACGCAATTCATGGTTTGGTGGTCATTTTCGTTTCTTTGCATTCTCTATGAGCTTGGAGAGTGGGAGCTGAAATTTAAAAGAGTGTTGATGAATATATCAATATATTATATTGGTTTATTATATATATATATATATATATATTATATATATATATATATATAATATATATAAATATTATTATTTAAGATTATTGTTGAAATATTTTATTTTAAAAAAATATTAATTTTTTTAAATATAATATATATGATATATTAATTCTATTAATATTTGTCTCATAATAATATATATTATATATTATAATATATATTATTTGTAATATTTATACTAATAAAGATGTCGCTTTTTAATTGATGTTCTTAGGAAATTTTTAAATAATTATTAGTTAAATAGTAGCTAGTTATATATATATATATATATATATTATATATATATATATATAATAATTTAGTGTTATTGCTTAATATGACTTTATTTTGTTTATATATATAATAATAATTTTTTTATATTGAAATAAGGTAAGTGTCTTCATATCTTTATAATAAATTGTCATATAAATAATAAAACTTAATAATAAAGTTTCACGTAAACAATAAAATTTAAATTTAAATCCCACTATATATATATTATAAATATATTTTTTTAGTATTTTTTACTTGTATTAGAAATTTATATTAAAATATATTTTTGTTAATATTGGTTGAAGGCTCATGTAACAGCTTAGCATCGAATATTAATGGAGAAACATGCCTTCACCTTTTGTTAATGCAGAAACATGGCTTCACCTTTTGTCTTTTTCCTTGATGGAAAATTTTCCCTGGAAATATCTCCTACTGTTAATATTTTGAGGGACAGTCATACCTATAATCCGTTAATATTTTGCTCTTGAGCCGAGCCATAGCTATAATATATTTGTATGTTTGTTGATGTGTCCCTTCGCCTACAACAAATGTCTTGGCTGTCATTAGAAAAGCTTATGGAGAGGCCTACTTGTCGCTTTTTGGGTGGTTGCTTTTAGCCAGTGTCTCCTGGCTTATTTCTTTACTTTTATGTATGTGGGAGAAGGAGAATAGAAGTTTTTTTTTTTTTGATATTCCTTGCGACGTTCCTTCCTGTAGCGTGTTGTTTTGATTTCGATTTTGAATGAAGTGTCTCTGTATAACTTTGCTTGAACCTGTTGAATATGTTGACTTCTGTTTATTGGATTGAAGCACCGGTTTGATTCGCTGAAGCGTTAATCCCCAGAACGTGCTCTTATACCTTTTATATAATTTAACTGAATATGGAATGGGTCAACGTTTGCCATTGAAATACATTGATTAAACTAAAGGAAAACATATTCGCCAATCTGCATAGTCGGAGCAAAGAATTGAGTGACAGGCAAGTATCTGACCCGAATAACCTTTGAAATCCAACTTCGACGTTGAGTATGTGCACTCGCCGTGCGCATTTGGTAAGCACAAATCAACGGGATCCTCGACTTATGGAGTAAGCGTGGAACCGACGCAATAGTTAAATAAATTCTAATCATAAAAGGGTTTTATAAATAATAAGGGATCTCTACGCCAAACAAGAAAAAGGGATTTGTTAGTGGCTATAAGCGAAATAGAAAATAAAATTGGATTTTTATTATTATATGGTATTATGTATTTTGTCCCTGTATAGTTGGTATTGATTAAAAATATGGGTGGATTATTTATAATTTAATATTAAAAGTTTAATTTTATTATTATTTTTTATTGTAAAGTGATTGGTTGAAATCTTATTACAAGTTATTTAGTAACTTTTATTTCTATCATTTACTAATTTTTATTTTTAGTTTTATATTTTTTTCCATTTAATAATTTTTATAGTGTATGTATGTTAATATAAATAATATTAGTTAATTGTATTTCTTAATTTTTGGTGATGACATTTAACAATACAAAATTTTATTAGTTGTTTTATTTTGTGATGAAATCTTTATGTCTTTATTTTTTTTGTTTACTATCTTTTACATAGCTTTTATTAAATATTTTTTTCAAAAAGAAACCCATAAATAAGGAAAATGGGTGGGGAATACGTTTAGCATAATTATATATCTCTCAAACATTTCTTTTAGTTTTGAAATAATCTGTCCCTGTTATAATTATTACTTTATACTACAAACATGTATGTTCATCATATTGTCATTCATAGGCAAATTTCGAGCGGTATATATATATGAGATTTACTCAATGAATCTCTAACATAACATGGAATACTAAACAATACCCTTAATTTGACTACATAGTATAAAATACCTCTAAAATTTACACTATTTAATCCCCTATCAATACGAAGTCAATACACCTTCTTTATTTAAAAAACTCATGCTTTCACCACTAGACACTGTAAATATCCATTTTTTTCATTAATATTTTTTATAACCCTATATATTTTTTCATTAAATTTGAGATCCATTTTTTATATTTTCTAATATAAAAACTCTTTACCACTATTATATGTTCAATATATGGTATTGCTCCCATAGCGTTTTCATTTAATTTGTATTTATAGTATTGAACTCTTATTTTTTTATTGTGACAACATTATGTTATATATATGTGTGTGTGTTTAACTCATATATTGTTTTTGAATAATTAATAATAATGAAATAAAATAAAGTTGCTTGCATGGTATACAATCAATGGTAATGGGTTGTATTGTTGAGACACTCCATGATGTGAAAGTTATTGGTTTGAAATTTTGTCTGAAAAATTCAATCATGTTAAGTGTTGATATAATCCACACTAGATGAGATCCTAAAGCCATAATTTAAATGTCCTTAATAAAAAATTTTCAAACTAAATTTTAAACATGTAATCAACATAAAACTCACACAATTTAATAAACAATAAAAAAAACAAATATAATTTAATAAAAAAATTATAATTTATTTTTAATAATCTAATTAAAGCTAAGTTTTAAGCCTGTAATCCATATAAAACTGACACAATTTAAAAAACAAACAAATTATATTTTAGTTTTAATAATTTAATTAAATGTAAGTGTCATACAAGCACAAACTCGTACCATCTTTTAAATTAAATAAATGTGGTCGAGAGGTGTGCTGGTTTCTCAAACTTCGTATATAATTACAATTACAATTTCTAATGTGGTAGCAAAGCAAATATTGACGAGAACTATATATATGTTTCTTTATCAACACAACTTATACAAAGAAAGCAAATATTAAAGAGAATGAAACGTGTGTAAGTAAAATCGCTGAAATTTTTCCGCGTCCTTGAGTGATGCTTTTAAACTTCCTACAAAATTCGTACATTATGGGGCACGCCCTTTCTAAAGCCTGGGAGGACACTCGTCCATTCTTTACATGCAAGCGGTCGTGCGTATTAAGAGATGCAGAAGATAATGGGCTGTAATCATAAATTTCCAACGAATGCAAAGCTGGCGGGACAAAGTCGTTGAGATTTTAAGGGTTGTTCTTAAAGAACATCTTTTGCTTTTGTTTCACGATCGCGCCGCTGCGCGTTGAAGGTATAAATATATACGTGTACGCTCCTCGTTCTTATCGAAATGTCCTCCCAAAGGTAGCCAACCTTCACCTTTATAAATTCTCCATTGCTGCATCACAATCTCAAGTTTCCATCGGAATTACACGCAATTAGAAGAAAGAACAGGGTTTCCTCGAGCTTGTTGCACCAAGGAAAGAGGGCACTTGTGGATGTCGCAAAGATAAGATCAAATACCATCCCGTCCTGCCAGGCTATCAGTGGGATGAATATGAATATGCATAAGGCAGTTGAAGTTAAAAGAAGCGTGAAGGGAAGAAAAAATGGATTAATTGAAGTTAAAAGAAGCGTGGAGGAAATGGTGGAAGGGTATACAGGCATCATTCCCTTCTGCCTATGCAGCCTCCTGGTTAGATCAAGAAATTACGAGCACAGCCACTACACGCCGTTGCTTTCAAATGGTGACGCTGATGATCGTGACTTTCGTTGTCGTTTTTAAATAATGATGGATTCCCCCGCACTCTGTATTAAGTCACGTGATTTGATTTCTTCACGTGTTTTAGTTTGAGCTATATATGTCAATAAATGCTACGTCCGTTTTTAGTAATAGCTGTGAAAAGAATACATGAATCTTACAAATTCTTAGATTTCTTTCTATGAAGGGAAGAAACAGCGGACCGGTACAGAAATACAAATGTTTTTCTGGAGAAAGCTCTACAAAGCACCAATGGAAAGCCTCACATGGTTCAAAATATATGAATCTTACAAATTCTTGAATTTCTTTCTATGAAGGGAAGAAACAGCGGACCAGTACAGAAATACAAATGTTTTCTAGAGAAAGCTTTACAAAGCACCAATGGAGAGCCTTAGATGGTTCAGAGATCAAATTCCCATCGGTCTTTCCATCATATAAAAGCATTGTGTTGAGAGTAAAGGAAAATATTTCCAAAGCCAACTCTTTAATTTTGAAAGATAGATGATTATGTATGGAAAAATCCAAAAAGTCATTGAAGTTAAATTGGACAAACACTGCTCTCAAAGGTTTTTTTTGTACATTCCTCAACTCATTTTGCACAGGAGCAAATTGAATCTCTACAAGTCTCTCTAAATAAAAATTTTAATGAATTTCAATTCTATGTTTTCATTCTTGAAGGTCTTGTCCAAGAAAGTACTAGAGCCACAAAATCTTTTTCCGATGAACTCAAAGGTCAGTAAGATGATATTGAAAAAGGAGTGAGTCTAGGTATACATCTGACTCACGAAGAAAATAAAGAGTTGATTTCCAAATTTGAAAGATTATCCCTTTACAAAGATATTCCATCATCTATGCTTTTCTGACAACCTATCTCTCTACAAACAAAATGTATTGATAGATTTCCTCACTTGATTCCCAAAGGAACACTTGCCAAGCCTGAAGCATTCTTTGGATCTCATCTTTTACTAGTTTATGAACCTCTACCAAGCCAGGTTATGAGATATCCTGCCCTTAATTTCAATGGCAAAGGACACATGTTTGAATTTGAGACATCCCAACCGAATTCCCACATAGAATGGAATGTTGACAATCGCCAAATCAAATAGATGATTGACCTGATGTTTACTGAATACAAACTAATGTGCATGAAGGGAAAAACTAAAATAAAAGCATGTAAAACATTAATCCAATGCTTTACTGGCACTCCTCAACAATGGTGAGAAGTGGAATCTTCTCTCGCAACTTTAGAAAAAATGGTTAAATAATTTGTGAAAGATGAGGCTAGAGACACTATATTTCATGAAGATAGAAGTGCTCAGAGCAACAAGATTGGTGCTCTCACATCAATGATTCTTGAATATTGGTGTGGTTCTGAAGTTGAGATGTCAAATAGATGTCAAATAAACATTCATAGAGTCTTATGAATCTAAAGTGCAAAAAAATGTTTCAGTATGAAGATTTCTATAGAGATTTGGTGCAGTGGATTTATGAAGTCAAAGGCAGTAAGAATCTCTTATGTAAATCATAGAGTCTTATGAATCTAAAGTGCAAAAAAATGTTTCAGTATGAAGATTTCTATAGAGATTCAGTGCAGTGGATTTATGAAGTCAAAGGCAGTAAGAATCTCTTATGTAAACATGAATACCTTGTTGCTCTGCCTTCCAAATTTGTTGATTAGTTAAGAATTCAAGAAGTTTTTGAATAGTCATATGAGCCCTATACATGTGGTTAAATCTATTTTATTATAACCGAGGCTTTAGTTGGCCTATGTACAAATTTGAAAATGAATAATTCCATCCAAAAACTGTCTAAACTTCCTGACCGCAAATCAATTTGCAACAAATATGGCTTAAATCTAGATGATCCTATTGGACTTAGAAAAAGGACAAAGAAGGACATAAAGAAAACTTCTAAACAAAGAATCAATCATTCTCATTAGCCCATACATATTGAGGTGAGATAAGCAATTATAGAACAAACACGGGCAAAGGTTATTACAAAATAGTTCTCTGAACTCATTATTACAGTCCTCAAGGTATTTATCTTAGGACGCATAAACAAGAAGCGTGGAACAAGCTTACTTGCTGGTGTTGTGGTCAATAAGGCCATACTTCAAACAGATGTCTAGTTGGAGAAGGATCCAAATTGAAGAAAGGAAAAGGATCCCAAGAAAAAGCACAAAAATTCAACCAAGAAAAGGGAAAACAAAAATAAATGAAGCCATTGGTTCATCTTCAATGCTTCAAACGTGGATCCAAATTCCACAAAAAAGACCATTGTCCTAATTTTCATATTAAAGAAGAAGTACACATAGTAGGAAAAGATTGTTGTGATTCTACTGAAACCTCCAATTTTAATAATTCTGACCCTGAATTATCTAATCAAGATAACATGTTCTTTGTTGAAGATTGTAATTGTACAAATTATGATGATTTCCACTGCACCCTCACAGATATTGATACAGAAGAAAACTCTGACAAAGAACAGTCACCACCAAAGGCATCAGAAAAAAATAAAGTTTGTATGGCTCATCTTGATGATGATGAAGAATCCAAATTCTTCGCAGGAATAAAGATGTTGCCTAAAGGAGAGATGAAAGAAAAGCTAATGGAAACTTTTCTACAAACATTGCTCAAAAACCAAGGATTTGCAGCCACTTCCTCAAGTAAAAATTCTATTCCAAAATCCCTTTTTATCGATGCTTCCTTTGAGAAAAATACTAAATCCTTTCAAAGAAGCCACCAGGGAGATAAGAAAAGAACACTTACTCTCCCATAAGTTAGCCAAGAAATCCAAAGTCTGAAAAAAGAAATAGCTGAGCTCAAAACCATGTCTCAAAATTAGAAAAGGGAAAGACTCCTGAAGAAGAAGTAGCCCATTTCTTCTCTAAACCAAATCCAAATATAGAAATCTATGAGACCAAGCCGGCAAATTTCAGAGGTTTGGGCAATATGAATATTATGGTTGTGCAACATCAGCAATTTCATGTTATGCTCCATATTAGAGTTCAAAAATGATGTTTTTTATTTAAAGACATTATTAGATATTGGTGTAGACATCAATGTTCTGAATAAAAAATTTGTCCCTGTTAAGTATTGGTCTAAGGCAATACATGAAGTTATTGGATTAAAGGGTTTAATTTTCAGTATGAAGTCCCTAAAGCTACAATATGTTTTTATACATACTCCATAAATGTAAATTTTGCAGTAGGTAACACTCCTATTGACCGCATCTTAGGAAATTCATTTTTGGCAGTCGTAGAGCCACATGGCTCTGCAAGACTTGAAGATGGTAGATCAAGATACTTCTGTACCAAACAATAATGGTTAACTGCATACCATCACACTCCCATTTGTGTCAACGCCTTGAGTTTCCACTATGATTCAGGCAATGTAATGGTTACGTAAATCCAAAGAAAGACTATTAGAATTGAAGGATTTAAAATCTTGCCTCCAGATAAATGACCAACTCAAAAGCCTAGTGTGCAGAAAAGAATTGCAGAACTCAGAACACTCCTCGAAGATGAATGTTACACAGAAGAGCCCAATACATTTTGCACATAAAGAAATACTTTGTTGATCTACCATATAAAATAGAGTATACCAGTAGACCATGCAAAACACGAGCAATTCCTATGAATGAATCCTACCGACAACTTTTTCAGAAGGAGATCCATGACTTATTAGATAGACAATGAACCATGAATCTAGTAGCCCCTAGAACTACTATGGATTCTATGTCAATAAACATTATGAATAAATCAAAGGAGTGCCTCAACTGGTAATCAATTATAAACCACTGAATAGTGTCTTGGTTGATGATACCTACGCAATCCAACACAAAGAAAATCTAATTACCTAAACTGCAAGTGCCAAGATATTCTCCAAGTTTGATACAGAATATGGATTTTGGCATGTATCTATCAAAGAAGAAGATCAATTCAAAATTGCTTTCAGTGTGCCATCGGGACATTATGAATGGAATGTTATGCCTTTTGGCTCAAAATTCCAAAAGGTGATGGTTCAGGTTTTTAAGCCATATTTTGACTGGCTTATTGTATATATAGATGATATATTAGTATTTTATTAATCAATCGATGAACATTTTAAGCACCTGTACATATTTAAACAAATTTTTAAAAATAGTGGATTGGTTGTAATTAAGAAGAAAGTAGATATCTTCCAAACAAAAATCAAGTTCTTGGGTCATGCTATTGAAAATGGACAGATCACTCTGCAAAAGCATGTTGTTGCATTTGCTGACATATTTCCTAATGAAATCAAAGATAAAACCTAGTTGCAGAAATTTCTAAGCTGCATGTATTACGTCTGCAACTTCTATAAAAACTGCACCCAAGACAGAAGAATATTGAATCAACGTTTGAAAAAGAATCCCAGTCCATGGATTGAAGTTCATATAGCTGCAGTCAAGAAAATAAAATAAAAAGTATAAATCTTACCCATTTTATATGTATCTAATGAAAATCTAATTAAAATCATTGAATCTGATGCCAGTGAGCTTGGTTGGGGAGGAATTCTTAAACAAGACAAGGATGGTGATGAGAAAACTATACAATTTTCTTTAAGAGTTTGTAACCCTGCTGAACAAAATTATTCTACAATTGAGAAAGAAGTCAAAGCAGCCTGGAACTGGATTGACAAATTAGATATCCATCTGATAAATAAAATATTTATCTTAAGAACATATGCCTCTGCCATGAAAAGGATCCTAACAAAGGATATTAAGAAATTAGAAGAAGCCAAGTTCGCAAGATGGCAGGTCTTGTTCTCCAATTTCGGTTTTGATATCAAAAACATTAAGGGTGTCACAAATTGCATTCCCGATTTTCTTAGCGGAGAAAATCTCTAAGGCCCGACACATCTCATGCTTATTGTCATTGAATGGGATGTCTAGTGCAACCAGGAAATCTACAGAGAAATCCCAGATTCTACATGATGGAAAGATTATATAGACAGCTGGAGACCAATTTGGAAACTCTGAAACACACGTGTTAAATGAAAACCTCTAACCACATGGATATCTCTAACATCTGGTTCCAAAAAGAAAAATATATCGAAAATCAAGTCGATGGATTCCTAACATGGTATATAGCCATTCCAACAAATTAGTAGAAGAAGCAAAAGAGGCATTAAACCTTCATTTTAAATATCTAATTGAATTTTGGTAGGAAGAAAAAAATTGATTCGATATTTATCACAAATATTTTGTGATCAATCGAGCAAGAGATCCATCTTCTTAACTAAAATTTCTATGGCCACATCATGACCCAGCCTTGGTTTTTCCTGGTACTATCTATAATTTTTCTGCATATAAACATTTATGGTGGAATCTCCTTTGCAGAGATAAACCAAGTTGTACATACTACACACTGATGAAATTTGTGTCACTAATGCTCACTCAGCTTCATCATCAATTGCAATGGCCCACTGAATGGTGGGGAATGTTTGGACTCAACAACTCTGCCATGGACCCACTCTATTTTGAATCTGCTCATCAGTTGTAATGTGAAAAATGTGAAGGTAGATAATGCTTCCATTTTCTCTATACAGTTGTCTTTGATCTCAGTAAATGCTCTGAAAATGAGATCCTGCTAGATTTTATGTCTAAACACCACTAGTGGGCTATCATGACTAAAGTTAAGCATCAAATTATTTTGGGAAAGCCCATGATAGTCTGTTGGATTTTTACAAAGGCATGGGACACTATCTATATCACAAAATAAGATTCCCTAGCTCCACCCTATTGGGATATTCATAATTGTACTTACTATTCGTTCCTCATGGACCTTGCACGATAAAGTGATCCACCGTGTATGTAACGTTTAGTCACATGGCTATGATTGTGACTGGTTTCATGGTATTCCGATAATATCTCCACATTGTAAATAGTTTGATACACTAGGATCTTAAGGGATGGATCTCGAAGATTGTGATGAGACTTGGAGCACTTCTTTGACTTTTGGTGAGATTTAACTCACATCTCATTCGATCCTACGGAAGGATTATGAGCTATCTTCTGAAGATGCATTTTGTCTCCTCTCAATCAATATAACTAAGGAGAAGGGCAAGCCTTAGGGGAATTTGGTCTTAGAATCTTGAAGTCGAGAATTTATCCCTGCTTTGCATCTGCGTTTCTTAAGCGATCTACTTGCAACACGGAAATGTTCTCATAGATTGTCATAAGTCGAAGAAGCCTATGCATCAGGACGAACAATCTTGATGAGAACCTGAAGTGGCCAAACTTTTAGGATTGAGTCTTGTTTTTTCTTTAAGATCTCTAATTCTCAGAAAGAGTTTGCAAAAGGCCAGGTAGCCTTCAATTTCTATACTCAATTTCGAGTTATAATATCTAATAAATGCCTTAGAAATCCATTTCTAGAATGATTGGAGACTTTATGTATATCTATCACTAGCTATTCTGAATTCAATAAAGAAGAAGTTTATTGTTGATCAATGCATGTCTAGTACTTGCGTACATTTTAGGTTTGGATGGCTTTTTACAGTCCTTTGGGAGGAAATTTTTAAATCAACAAGAAGGGGTAAGTGAGTCCATCTGCTCAAGATAAACAAGTCCATACTTTAGCATACTAGTAGGTCACAGTTTACTAAACATCTTAGAGAGCTGTGGATCTTCATTTTCTAAGGATGGGAGGTCATGGATGACAAGGAATTCATCATGAGGGAATGAGATCTCATTGCATTTAGGATTTGGATAAGAATTGGTTAACAGAGCAGAAGGAGCTACTCCAATTCTTGGATTATGATTTTTATGGATGTTTAAATGTATAAGGCTTTGTAGATTGACCAGAGATTGGAAAGTAGGGCATTTAACTTCTAGTTCAAAAAAATTAAAACTTGAGCGAGTTCAAATAATTCAATATGGAGATAATTTGTACATATGGAATATGATGTGGTAGATGCTTCAGCAAGAATGTGTTTAGATCTTTTATAGTCTATTATTGCCTATTCTATCTATCTTATGGGAATAGTAGATCTGTGGGGGAAAGACAAGACTACAAAGGCAAAATCTTTTTTTATTTGTGCAGAAGTAATGTTCTGTATTTTAGGTATTATGGGAATACATATCACCCAATTCTCAGGAAAAATGATCTCTTCTCATTTGATTGTTTGGTGTTCAATATTCTGATTATGAGCATCTGTGAGAATGACCACACTTGATTTTGACTCTTGGCTAGAAGAATGAAAGACTACAGGATAGAGGGTGTTAGTATGGAGGAAACAACCTCTTGTGTGGATGGAAATATTTTTTATCTTTCTCTGCATATCAAAGCCAGAAGGCTTTATTTTCAATTGAAGTATGCCTTTTATGTGTTCATCATACACGTAGACAGAAAAATTAGGATAGCAATCAAACTAGACAGGTCTATTTAACAAAGGTGCAACAATCCCTCCAAGAATAGTATCAGTATGTTTTTTATGAGTTAGGTCTCGAATAGTGGCTAAGACAAAAGTATTCAACCCTCTGTGGGTTAAAGCAGAAATTCCCACCTGGATTCAACCAATATGTAGATAGGAAGTATTATGCTTCTTAGCTTCTTTTTGTAATTCTTTGAGATCTAATAGAGGAATAGTCTATATAGTTTCAACATTTTCTTGGACTTTATTAATGCATTCTTTTACAGAGAAACGGGTAACAAATTTGAGATGAAACATAGAAAGGTTTGCATACACATCTGATGGACTAATTGGTAGGAGTTTCCAGCATGAACCAGACTGGCTTTCGACTATTTCTATTTCGGCAAAATTTATTACAGAAGTTTAAGCTTTATTAAAGATATTTTCAATATCTATATTAGTGTTACTTTGTTCTTGGTCTCTAAATTCTCGAAAAGAAACATATCTTCTTCTAGCTTCTATTTTAAATCAAGAAGAGTTTATAATATTACCTAGTGAACCAGAGATTACTGGCTCTGATACCAATTTGACCTCATTGTTCATAGAGGCTTCCTCTGACGACGAATGAAGCTAGTAGAGTTACAAACTAGTGACTATGCTACATGAACTATTATACAAAGTTGTACACTAACTTTCAGACAAGTCCAATGCAAAACACGCACTTTAATGACCTCCTGCTTATACGAGAAAACTACACTCCAGTTAATCTCAGATGAACTCCACAATAGTCATAATATTTATAACTCAAAAATTATGTAGGTACTAGACATGCATTGATCAACAATAAAATTCTTATTTATTGAATTTAGAATAGATAGTGATAGATATACATAAAGTATACAATTTTTCTAGAGATGGACTACTAAGGCATTTATCAGATATTCTAACTCAAAATCGAGTATAGAAATTGAAGGTTACCTGGCCTTTTGCAGACTCTGTCCGAGAATCAGAGATCCTCAACACAAAACAAGACTCAATCTTAAAAGTCTGGCCACTTTAGGTTCTCACCAGGACTGTTCGTCCTAATGCGTAGGCTTCTCAAACTTATGACAACCTATGAGAAGATTTTGATGTTGCAAGCAGATCGCTTAAGAAGCATAGATGCAGAGTAGGGAGCAATTCTTGACTTCAAGACTCCAAGAATGAATGTCCCTAAGGCTTGCCATTCTCCTTATTTATAGTAATTGAGAGGAGAAAAAAAGAATCTTCAAAAGACAACTCATAATCCTTCCGTAGGATCAGATGAGCTGTGAGTCAAATCTCATCAAAAGTCGGAGAAGTGCTCTGAGTCTCATCACAATCTTTTGGATCCATCCCCTAAGATCCTAGTGTATCAAACTATTTACAATGTCGAGATATTGTCAGAATCCCACGAAACCTATCACATTCATAATCATGTGACTAAACATTACACTACAAAGTGGATACCTTTATCATGCAAGGTCCATAAGGAATGAATACTGAGTAAAATTATGAAGCTCCCAATAGGGTGGAGTGAGGGAATATTATTTTGTGATACAGAGTAGTGTCCCATGCTTTTGTAAAAATCCTACGAACTATCATGGGCTTTCCCAAAATAATTTGATGCTTAACTTTAGTCATGATAGCCCACTAGTGGTGTTTTGACATAAAATCTAGGAGGATCTCATTGTCAGAGTATTTACTGAGATCTAAGACAACTGTACATGGAAAATGGAAGCATTCTCTACCTTCAAATTTTTGACATTCCAACTGATGAGTAGATTCAAAATAGAGTGGGTCCATGGCATAGTTGTTGAGTCAAAACATTCCCCACCATTCAGTGAGGCATTACAGTTGATGATGAAGCTAAGTGAGGAATAGTAACATAAATCTCATCAGTGCGTAGTATGTACAACCTGGTTTATCTCTATAAAGGAGATTCCACCATAAATTTTATATGGAGAAAAATTGTAGATAGTACCATGAAAAACCAAAGTTGGATCATGATGTGGCAATAGAAATTTGGTTCAAAAGATGGATCTCTGGCTCGATTGATCACAAAATATTTGTGATAAATATTGAATCGATTGTTTTCTTCCTGCCAAAATTAAATTAGATATTTAAAATGAAGATTTAATGCATCTTGTGCTTCTTCTGCTAATTTGTTGGAATGGCTATATACCATGTTAGGAATCCATCGGCTTGATTTTGGATATTTTTTCTTTCTGGAACCAGATGCTGGAGATATCCATGTGGTTGGAGGTTTTCATTTAACACGTGTGTTTTGGAGTTTCCAAGTTGGTCTCAAACTATCTGTATAAGCTTGCCATAGGGTAGAATCTTTGATTTCTCTGTAGATTTCTTTGTTGCAATAGACATCCCATTCAGTGACAATAATCATGAGGTGGGTCAGCCCTTAGAGATTTTCTTTGCTAAGAAAATATGGAATGCAATTTGTGACACCCTTAATGTGTTCAATATCAAAATCGAAATTGGAGAACAGGGTCTGCCATATTGCAAACTTGGCTTCTCCTGGTTTCTTAATATCCTTTGTTAGGATCCTTTCAATGATAGAGGCACTTTTTCTTAAAAGAATTATTTTATTTATCAAATGGATATCAAATTTATCAATACAGTTCCAGGTTGATTTGACTTCTTTCTCAATTGTAGAATAATTTTGTTCAACAGGGTTCCAAACTCCTGAAGCAAATTGTATAATTTTCTCATCAAAATCCTTGAATTGTTTAAGAATTCCTCCCCAACCAAGCTCACTAGCATCAGATTCAACGATTTTAGACATATTTTCATCAGATACGTATAAAATGGGTAATACTTAGACTTTTTCTTATATTTTTTTGACTGCAACTGTATGAACTTCAACCCATGGACTAGGATTCTTTTTCAAATTTTGATTCAAGATTCCTCTGTCTTGGGCACAGTTTCTATAGAAGTTATAGACATAATTTATGCAGCCTAGAAATCTCTGCAACTGGGTTTTATCTTTGATTTCATCAGGTAATCTATCAGCAAATGCAACAACATGTTGTTGTAGAGTGATCTATCCATTTTCAATAATATGACCCAAGAACTTTATTTTAATTGGAAGATCTCTATTTTCTTCTTACTTACAACCAATCCACTATTTTTAACAATTTGTTTAAATCTGTACAGGTGCTTAAAATTTTCATCGAAAGATTTAGAAAATACTAATATATCATCTATATATACAATAAGTCAGTCAAAATATGGCTTAAAAACTTGGTCCATCACCTTTTGGAATTTTTAGGGAGCATGCTTCAGCCCAAAAGGCATAACATTCCATTCATAATGTCCTAATGGCACACTGAAAGCAATTTTGAACCGGTCTTTTTCTTTGATAGATACCTGCCAAAATCCATATTTCATATCAAACTTGGAGAATATCTTGGCACCTGCAATTCTGGTAATTAGATTTCCTTTGCGTGGGATTAGGTAGGTATCATCAACCAAGACACTGTTGAGTGGATTATAATTGATTACCAAGCAAGGTAGTCCTCTCATTTGTTCATAATGTTTATTGACATAGAATCCATAACAGTTCTAGGGGCTACTAGATTCGCGGATCAATTTTCTATTTAATAAGTCCTAGAACTCCTTCTAACAAAGTTTAGATTTCATTCATAGGATATTCTCCTCTTTTGCATGGCCTACCGGTATAGTATATTTTATATGGTAGATTAACAAAATATTTCTTTTTGTGCCAAAAGGAATTGTGCTCTTCCGCACAACATTCATCTTCTATGAGTTTTCTTAGTTCTGCACACTAGGTTGTTTGAGTTGGTCATCAATCTGGAGGCCAGATTTTAAATCCCTCAATTCTACTAGTCTTTATTTGGATTTATGTAACTCTTGCATTGCCTAAATCACAGTGGAAATTCGTGGCATTGACAGAAATGGGAGTGTGATGGTATGCAAGTAACCATTACTGTTTGGTAAAGAGATGAAGTATCCAGATCTACCATCTTCAAGTCTTGTAGAGCCATGTGGCTCTATGGATGCTAAAAAGGGATTTCCTAAGATGCAGTCAATAAGAATGTTATGTACGGCAAACAATTTTCCTAGGTGCTTATTAATTGCATATTATTATATTTGTGAAAGGATCATGAGTATGTTGCACACTTTAAATCCACATACTGCAATGTTTTATTTCAAGATGTTGCTTATAATTTATCTTAATCGCCAATTTATCAAGGGTTGAGGCAAATAAAATTTGAAAAAAAAAAATTATAATATAAAATTTAAAAAATATTTACAGATCCAAGATATTTAATTATAGTGGTTTATTTCAAGGTGTCACTTATGTGTTTTTAATAAACCAATTTAGATCCATTTATTTTTTAATTTCCCAATTAAAAATTTTGATAAGGGAAATTCTCAATTTTTCTATTTTGACAAATAATAAATATTCTAAGATAAATAAAATTAGGAGAAATAAGTTGTAGAGGTATTAAATAAATTTTGGAGAAAAGACAATGGTTTTCCAAATATTTTGCAATAATTTTTTATGAGATTTTATCAAAATCTTTCTAGAATTTCTATAATTTTCTCAACAAATTTGAAGCGTGATTAGATTACTATCATAAAAAACTGACATGTGCACCTTAGAAATCACATGCTAATTAGTCAAAAATGGTGGATGTTAAGAAATCACTTGCTAATAGGTCAAAGATGATGGAAGTTAGGAAAATGTTATCATAATAACTAACTCATGTAAGAAACCTAGCCTCTTTTTTGACCATCAAATTCTAAGATATTCCTGACAATATTGATGTCTTGCCTCACACTATGAAAGATTGAACATTCATAAGTTCCCAAGATAATTGATTTGACGCTTTCGTATTTTCATGTATGACTTGAGATTTGTGCCACAATGGTATTGAGATCTGCTCGTGTTTGTCACAGGTGTATGCAAATGGATTCCCCAAGTATGGAAGCTGTGAAGACGATGCCATTGTTGGAAACCTTGGAGATAGTGTAGTCGACTATGGTGAAGAATGACAAGGTGGAGCATGAAATCAATGGATCAAAGATATATAGAGCTAAAGGTATTACCCACTGTGAGAGTTTAATAGAACGTTAGAAAAATATATATTACAGAGCAATTGAACACATAAAATATTGCAGAAATATAAACACAGAAAATGGATAAAACAAGAGCGACACAGATATACGTGGTTCACCCAGTTTGGGCTATGTCCACGGAGAAGCAGCCAATCCTTCTTTTATTATATTATCCAGCAAACTGAAGAGATACAACCTATAGCAGATCTGTTATAACTCCCTCTTCGCTCTCAATTTCCTCTCTCTTCCTCACTCTGAATACAGATATACATAGACGCAATACAATTCCCTCATATATAGCGAGGGGTTGCCTTCTAGGGAAAAAAACCCTAAATTAAATATAACTTCTATCGTCAGATCATCCGCCTAATGAACGGCCCAGATTGACTAGAAGTTACTATACTTTTACAAGGCAATTTTACATCTATTTTTAGCTTCAGGGGCCCCGTCGGGGGATTGCAAGCCCCCGGACCCCCTAGCCGGGGGGGGGATTAGCCCCCACGGGGGGGAAAAGTCCCCCTGGTACACTCCTCGCATGGAGGGGTGTACAGTCTTCCTGGGGTATACATCCGGCTTAAACCTTTGAATACAGAAGATAATCAAGCTCCACACCCAACAATCTCCCACTTGGAGACTGCTTATAGCAACTCCACCACTGCTTCATTTTCTAGACAATGACTCCACTTTGGACCTGGTTGTTTCTCATCTTCTTCATCATACTTGAAGACCAATTGAAATTGAGCAGATTCTCAGTTTCTCCCTTGTTACAACTTTTGTTAACATATCTGCAGGATTCTGGCTAGTGTGTATCTTTTCTAGCTTCAACTATCCATCTTCCAATGCTGACCGTATGAAATGGTACTTGAGTTGTATATGTTTAGTCTTGGAATGAATTGCAGAGATCTTTGCAAGTTGTATGTCACTCTAGCTGTCACTGTATAACCTGCCCAACTCCAACTTTTTTACCCAATTCATCCAGAAACCTTTGTAACCAAATCATTTCTTTACTAGCCTCTATAGCAGCAACATACTCTGCTTTTGTTGTTGAAAGTGCAACAACACTTTGGATTTTTGAAACCCAACTGACAGTTGTTCCACCTACAGTGAATACATATCTTGTAGTGCTCCTTTTGTTATCTCTATCACTTTCCATATCTGCATCAACATATCTCTGTAGAGCAATGTTTGAACCACCAAAGCATAATGCTTGATTTGTGGTACCTCTCAAATAACTGAGTATCCACTTCACTAGCATCCAATATTATTTTCATGGATTGTTCATGTACATGCTTACAACTCCCACTACATGTGCAATATCAGGCCTTGTGCAGACCATTGCATACATTAAGCTCCCAACTAATGATGCATATGGAACTTTAAACATATGAGTCATTTCTTCCTGAGTCTTGGGACATGCCTCCTTACTTAATTTGAAATGGCTAGCCAAAGGTAAAGTAACTGGTTTTGCATTCTGCATATTAAACCTTTTCAACACCTTTTCTATGTACTCACTTTGAGACAATGTTAATTTGTGATTCTTCCTGTCTCTAGTTATTCTCATACCAAGGATTTGTTTTGCAGCACCCAAATCGTTCATTGCAAATGAGTTTGCCAATTTCCTCTTGAGCACATTTATTTCCTGCATGTTAGAACCTACAACAAGCATGCCATCTACATACAATAACAATATAATATAGCTACCATCATTTTTCCTTTTGAGATAAACACAATGATCAAAGTGACACCTAGTATAATCTTGTTCAGACATAAACCTGTCAAATTTTAGATACCATTGCCTTGGATCCTGTTTTAAGCTATACAAGCTCTTCTTCAACCTGCACACTAGTTTCTCCTTCCCTTTTACCTCATATCCTTGTGGTTGCTGCATATATATCTCTTCCTCCAAATCCCTATTGAGAAAAGTTGTCTTTACATCTAACTGCTCAAGATGCAAATCTCCAACTGCTACTAGACTTAGAATAGTTCTTATTGAATTCATTTACATAATAGGAGAAAATATCTCATCAAAGTCTATACCCTTTTTCTGCGCAAACCGTTTCACCACAAGTTTAGCTTTATACATTTTTCTACCTCCATCTTCTTCCTTCAACGTGTAAACCCATTTATTCTGCAATGTTGTTTTACCTGCAGGCAACCTGACTAAGTCCCAAGTCTGGTTATGTGCTAAGGCGTCCATCTCTTCTTTCATGGCTTGCTCCCACTTCTTCCTGGTTTCTACCTACACTGCTTCTTCATAACATTCTGGTTCACCAGAATCAGTTAACAATACATAATATAATGAAGGAGAGTATCATTCAGGGGGTCTACTTATCCTAGTAGATATTCTAACACCACTTTCAGGTGTTTGAAGTGCTTGTTGGTATTGTGGTTGTTGTTCTGGCTGTTGATCATTATGATTGTCAAGCACCATCACTTTTCCTATGATATTGTTAAGCACTATGTATCCTCTGTTTTCTTTTTCCTGTTTCTTTTCCTGCAACTGATTCTTATACAAGACCTTTTCATTGAATATTACATATCTGCTCCTAATGATTTTATGATTTTCATAATCATATAAGCGATAACCAAAATCATTAACACCATATCCAATAAAGGTACATTTCTTTGATTTTGCCTCAAGCTTTGTTCTATTTTCTTTATTAATGTGGGAAAAGGCTTCACAACCAAAAGTCTTTAAAAATGAGTAGTTTACCTTTTTACCTATCCATGCCTCCTCTAGAATAACACCATCCAAGGAACTCGAAGGCCCTTTGTTTATTAGATAAACAGCAGTATCTACAACGTCTGCCTAAAATTGTAAAGGCAATCTTGCATGCTATCTCATGCACCTTGCACGCACCATGATTGTCCTGTTCATCCTTTCTGACACGCCATTTTCTTATGGTGTTCCTGGAATTGTCTTCTCTCTACAAATTGCATTCTCTGAATAATACCTATCAAACTCTTTGCTGCAATATTCACCTCCATTATCTAATCTGAGACACTTCAACCATTTTCCTGTCTCATTTTCAACCAAAGCTTTCCATTTCTTGAAACCATCAAATACACCAGATTTATTTTGAATACAATAAATCCAGGTTTTTATGGTTGCATCATCAATAAAAGTAATATAATAACAAGAGCCACCAAGAGATGATACCTGAGTAGGTCCCTATACATCTGTATGCACAAGCTCTAATTTTTCGCTCTTCTTTTCTTTCCCAACTCTAAGGAATCTGACTCTTCTATTTTCCATAAACACAATTCTCACAAAATTTTAAATCAACATGCTTCAAAGCTAGCAACAAATTTCTTGAGTGAAGAATTTGCATCCCCTTCTCACTCATGTGCCTGAGCCTATGGTGCCATAATGTCGTATCTTCTCCTGTAGAGGTTAAAGCATTAACAGAATTAGAAATACCATTGCATAAATACAATGTACCAACCTTTCCTTCGTTCGTTATTACCATGGATCCTTCAGTGACCTTCTAGGTTTTATCTTTGAAAGTAGTTATGCAACCTTCACCTCCCAACTGCCCTATTGAAATCAGATTTTTCTTCAAATCTAGAACATGCCTTACCTCCTTCAATAGCCATTGATTTCCATTCTACTGTTTTATGAAAATTGTACCCATTCCAATAATTTTACAGGGTTTATCATCACCCAATCGAACTTGTCCAAAATCTCCTTAAATATAATCATGAAAATGTTTCTTATCAGGTGTGGCATGGAATGAGGCCCCTAAATATACCCGCCCAGGCATCAATAATATTTTCTAAAGAAAGAATTAAAGCATCTTGCAACACATCACCTGTTACATTCACTTCATGATTAGTTTCTTGCTGTGCATCTCTTTCTTTCCCTTCCGAGACTTGCAGTCTTTCTTCGGGTGTCCTTTCTTCCCACATTTCTAGCACAATATCCCCGATCTGGACTTGGATCTGCCTTTTCTTGACTTACTGTGATATCCATGGCGCTTTCCTCTTTCCATTTTTCTTCCCCTAGTCTCTGCAGTCAAAGCATTACCTGATGTCTCATTAGAGCTTTTCCATCGCATTTCCTCGCTAAGGATTGCACCAACAACACCATCAAATTTAAAGTACTAGATCCAGAGACAGAGTTACTAATGGCCATAACTAAACCATTACAACTTTTTGGCAATGAGCACAGAAATAACAAATTCCTAACTTCATCATCAAATTTAACCCCTACAGAACTTAACTGTCTTGTAACTGTATTAAAATCATTTAAATGATCTGCAACAGATCCACCTTCTAACATCTTCATATTAAATAAATGCTTCATAAGAAATATCTCATTTAAGGCCAAGGGTTTTTCATATAGTTTGGCCAATGTCGACATTAAACTCTCTGTTGTCGTTTCCTTTGAAATATTAAATGTTATCGACGCTGCTAGGCATAGCTGTATTGTTCCAAGTGCCTTTCTATCGAGAATATTCCATTTTGTGTCTGTCATACTCGTCGGCTTCTTTGTCTTTCCCCTCAATGGTAGGTATATATCTTTCTAATATATATAATCTTCCATCTGCATCTTCCACAGCTAGTAGTTTTAGCCGTTGAATTTTTCGACCTTAAACCTACCATATTCTGCCATTGCTCCCACTCGAACTAGGAACCCTTCTCTCCTGTGAGTTTATCAGCCAAATAGACCTTCGGCTCTAATACCAATTGAAAATTATATATTATAGAGCAATGGAACACATAAAATATTGCAGAACTATAAACACAGAAAATGCATAAAACAAGAGAGACATAGATATACGTGGTTCACCCAGTTTAGGTTATGTCCACGGAGAAACATCCAATCCTTCTTTTATTATATTATCTAGCAAGCTGAAGAGATACAACCTATAGCAGATCCGTTGTAACTCCCTCTTCACTCTCAATCTCCTTTCTCTTCCTCACTCTGAATATAGATATACATAGATGCAATACAATTCCCTCATATATAGTGAGGGGTTGCCTTCTAGGGAAAAAACCCTAAATTAAACATAACTTCTACCATCAGATCATCTGCCTAATGAACGGCCCAGATTGACTAGAAATTACTATACTTTTACAAGGCAATTTTACATCTATTTTTAGCTTTGGGGGCGTTGCTCCTAAACCCCCGTTGGCCCTCGGACCCCTGCGCGGGGGACAAGTCCCCCCTGCACCCCCCATGTGGAGGGGTGTACAGTCTTCCTGGGCTATACATCCAGCTGAAACCTTTGAATACAGAAGATAATCAGGCTCCACACCCAACATAGAAGTTGCCAACAAAAAGGAACTCGTAGAATAATGCGAGAAGAGTAGCTAAGTCGTCAAGTTTTAGCAAGGCAATGGTCATACCAAAGAAGTGGTCAATGGTCACTCTAATAGAAAAAATTAAGCTAGGAAGTCGCCCACGTGACTAGACAGGCGAAAAGTCACTGAATAGTGGACATTGTGCACAGGAATGAGAGCATTCAAAATGTCTACAAGAAAGAGTGCTTGATTGATGTGCCAATATTTGTGTGAAATATGTCTTTCCAATTCAGAAAACTGTGAAATATTTATGTTTTCTTTTTCAGTCAAGAAAACGTCATATTTTTATTAATAAAAAGGTGATTACAACAAGAAGTTTCTAATTTGTTTCCTCTATAGACTAATATTTAATGTGTTCATCTATCAAGAACACACATACAAACAATATCTATTTATAGTTGTTGATCAAACTATCCGTTTAATATACTTGTGCTTCTCCTTACAAAAACAAAACCACTATTACTTATGCCCCTCTGAAATGGATAATATTTCCCCTTACTTCTCTCCAAAATAGATCCTCGTTACATCATGTGAAGTGTATCAATCTAAAAGAACAATGTAGTGTAAAACTACAAAACAATGTGTCCTTCATTCGAAAATATACCTAGTTGAAAAGCGAAAAAGAAAATCTTACCTGCCTCAGCTGAGACTCCTCTTTTTGATAAGGTGTTTTCCATCCCATTATGTTCCTAAATACACATACGAAAGTGATTTTTTGTAAAGAGTGTGATAGTGATTAGATGTGCCTCATCCATGCATTCAGAATGAAGCGGTTGAATAGGATGGATCCATGTACCCATTTAATAACACTTTTAGAGTAACCAAAAACTGTGATTTGTTCGATGCCCAACCACTTTACACATATTAGTGTCCCCCACAACACAATGAGATATGCCTCGCCATTTGTGCCACATCCTCCCTCCCACCAGAAATGATAAAATGTGCTCGGATTTATAACTAGGTAAGCCACACAACCACATTTTCCATGAATACATGCCCCGTGAAAAAAACTAACATGAAATTCCTTCCAAATATTGGAATATTTGATGTCCCTACAACAGAATTTCCCTCTAAATGGCCCAATCTCCCCAAAGAAAGGTGATGTCTTATAAATTGTATCCATGATGTCTAGTACTCTCTCCTCAAAAATATTTTTGTTCATGCTTCTCCAGATACCCAAGAATATATAGAAAGGTAAAGCTACATTATTTTTTATTGTTGAACCAAGATGAAAGACATTTCTCAATCGAAGATTCACTCCAATTGGCCTTGATCTTGATGAGATCCAACACCCCCTCCCACTCTAAAATTGTGAAAGGACAGAGTAAGAAGAGATTATGAGCATCGTCCATAGATGACCAATAAAGAGTACAAATACCTTGTCCTTGAAACCTCTTGTGAGTAATAATGTCCCAAGTAAGGACCTTGTTGTGAAGGACAATCCAATTGAAACATTTCAGTTTCATAGGGATATCCCAAAGCCATGATTTTTGGAACCACAAATGTCGATCATCAGGGTCATCAAAGGAGAATCTAGAATAAATATCCTTGACTGCAATCTATCCCTTTTTGTAAGTGCCCACCCAATACATTTTTTCCTTTGAATATGTGAGGAAATCCCCTTTCTATTTTAAACCATAAATATAACCCTTCCATTCTTGTTCCCAAATACCTATCAGCCCTAAGGAGTCTGTATACTTCCATTAATGCGAACCCAACAGGCAGATATGATTGGTGTCCAAATGTGTGTAATGTTGATATGGGCTAAGTGGATTAGCAACGGGGCCGATAGTGAGTGAAGTCCATCCATACCCTTAATTGTGTCTAATCCCTCCTGAATCTGTTTTCCATCACCAATCTCCCATCTCATACCTGAGAGTAGCCAATTAATATTTTTGATCATGTTCTGCCATATAAATTATGCATTCTTAGTCTCCAGTGCTCCTTCTCTAATCGATACAAGTGCAACATCCTTCTGATGTAGGTATTTTCCTTTCATGGTATTTTGCCAGGTACTGCAACCAAATAGGTCCGTCCAAAGAGATTTGGTGACCAATGAGTGGTTGAAGCTTTGAGTGTCCATTATACCCCATATGCCGTTTTGAATGGGACGACCAATGGTGATCAAACATGCCAAGTGAAATTTCCTCCCTAAGTTGTTGCTCGCCCAAAGGAAATGGGCCATTATCTTGTTAATTTTATGAATGATTTCCTTAGGTAGGATGTATAAATGCATCCAATAAACCACCAAGTTCTATAAAGCAAATTTGATAAGGATGAGTCCTCCCCCAAGTGATAGCCACTTATATTGCCAAACTGACAAATTTTTCTCAAATTTGTGGACCATCCACTCCCAATCCTTATTCCATACTTATTTGGATTCAATGAATAACCAAGATACTTAAATCCATGGTCAATCTCAGTCATAGAAATCTCAAATAGTTGGAAAATCTCCATGCTTATCTCTAGGTCCTGTGGGTCAACAATCAATGCATATTTTCCATTGTTCATATGTAGGTCTGTAGCCTCACCAAAAGTGGCTAGAATCTCATGACACTGCCTCCATTCCTCAATATTATTTTCACCTCACAAAAGCAGATCGTCCATGAACATAGAGTGGGAAATTTAGATGTCATTCATTACATTAATCTTTTTAATCAAGCTTCAGTTCCTAGCTTCATTGATTTTCCAGCTAAGGTCTTCCATAACCAATATGAATAGTAGTGGTAATAAGGCACACCGCTGACGCAGCCTTCTTGATGACTTGAAGAATGTTGAAGGGAGATAGTTAATGATAACCACATAGTTTTCGGTATCCACACAGGCCATATTCCAGTTTACATTTTGATGATTAATGTCAATCATGTATAGAGCCAAGCGGAAGTATTCCCAATCAATGTAGTCGAACGTCTTTCAAAGATCAATATCCATAAGACTTGCTTTTTTGTTTAGTGACTTGATGGAATATAAACATTCCTACATAATAGCTATGACATTTGGAATCATCCGATTGCCTAGAAAACCAAACTACTCCGGAGAGATGTGGATGGAAAAAGTATATTTGAGTTTGTTTGCAATTATTTGAGAGATCAATTTGTAAATTGCATTACAGAAGGAGATAGACCTGTAATCTGAAAAAGTTGAGGGATGAACCTTTTTGGGGATCAAAGCTATAAAGGATGTATTGATTGCACCTGGGATGATTCCTTTAATCTAGGATTCCTGTGCGGCCACTAGAATCTTTGTTTATCCCTACGTGAAAAGTTGATTTCTAATTTTATCCCTACATGAAAAGTTGATTTCTAATTTTTTAGAAGGTTAGATCTAATTGAATATTATAGATTCTCTAAGTATTTTTCTATTCTTTTGGTGTGTGATTGAGATAGTTTCTCATCAGTTTGATAGTATGTTAATATAGTGTGTCTATCTCTATGTATATCTTTATGTATTTACATATAAACAAATATTTATCTTCAATACAATCATTCAAAATGGTTTTGGTATGTGCAGAAACTATTTCTACTCTCTCATTTATCTATAGTTGATATAAAAGTAAGATTGGACTTGACTCCCTAAAAAAAAATGTCTAATCAAGTAAATAATATTACTATTATAATATTAATATAATATTTTATATATAATATATATAAATAATTTGGTTGTTAATATTTATATAGTTATTAATAATCCTAAATACCGATAATAATTAACCCAATGTATACAAACCCTAAGATAAATATTAAAAATACTAAAGCCTAATAATAATAATAATAATAATAATACTAATATTATTATGAGTTTATGTTATTATAATAGTATTAATATAATAATCATAAACATATAAATATATAAGAATATAGTTGCTATTATTTGTATAGTTATTAATTATCATAAATAATAAATAATTAGTCTTTGTTGAAAATGACAATAAGAAATTGCTAAAAATAGAAGTGCTAAAAATAGCAGTTTGGGTACCAGTGTTGGATTGGGCAATAGGGAATGAAAAATGGAAGTGCTAAAAATAGAAGTTTTGTTTTTAGCAGTTCAATGTGGATTCCTATTTTAGTCAGTCCCTGGACTAGAAATAGGAAATAAAATTCGAATTTGATATTAACAATAGTTTGTAAGTTAATTAATTAATTCAGTTTGAGTTAATTAGTTAAGGAATTATGAACTTGAAGTCTATGTGAGGACATCTAATAGTTTCTCCTTTGATTGAGGGATTTAACCATCAGTTAAAGAATGAGGATGAGTTGTAATTAGTTGGCTCAGTTAACTAAGTAAAGTCCATTTAGATTAATTTAACAAGTTGTTAAATTAATGAGATTCATTTTGTTAATGCTTGCATGCATGTGACAACTATTATTTCAGATAATTGAGTATTTTCTCATGGATAACTGATGCATGTCAGTTCTGTCAGAGACCCAATTGAGATCAGATGTGGGACAGTGTACTATCAGATGCTAGAATATTCCTTGCATGCAGGACGAACTTGAGTCCTCAAGTATTACATAGTTGGACCTGAGGTGACAGCAGGTATGATCAAGCCAATTTACATGTGTTTTGTAATTGGACCCCAATCAAAACTGCACAACGAAATAGAAACTTGGACCTGAGGTGCAGCCTTTATACACAGGGCTAGGAAGTCCATGAGCTTTATCATCAAAGTACAAATATAGCAGGATATCTTTTGAGTTGATTCTTTTTGTATGTTGTTGAGGATTTCCACTTGATTGATAATATAGTGTTGGGGTTTTATGTTGGTGCTTTCCCCAGTGATATATTCTGTGTTATGTGTGATTGATTCCTTCTTATCAGTTATATGTGTTCATGCTTGATGTTGATAGCTTCCACAAAGTTTATGGTAGATGTAGATCTAGTATTATGCTTTAGTACATTGCATATATCAGTTTGATCTACAGGTGAAATTTCTACATGATATCAGCGAGCTAGCTGATTTCCAGAGAAAATTCTACATGGTATCAGAGCCAAGTTGATCAAGGAAGAAAAATATACAAGAAGGGAGAAGTTGAAGTTTGTGGTCTCTGAATATTGAATTGAGTTCTTATCACATCTATTTCACCGATGGCGTTCTATGGTATGAGACTCGAATATGCCCTTGATGGGAGTTTGAATTATAGCCTGGAAGGATCGCATGGAGGCAGTATTAGAATATAATGGCCTTAAAGACTTCATTGATCAAGAAGTCCCAAAGTCGACTGATGCTACTCAACTAGTAGAATGGAAGAAGTGTGTGGCTAGAGCAAGGAGAATCCTTCTAGAGGGAGTTTGAGATCACATTGTCTCGAGCCTCCATGGGAAGGAAACTCCATTTTCGATGTGGAAAACATTGAAAAATCTTTATCAGAATAGCAATGATCAGAGGAAGTTGGCACTAAAGGACAAACTTCAAAAGATAAACTATGAAAAGGATGACATGATCTCTATGTATCTGAACAAGCTCACATCATGCAGGGATGAGCTTGGAAGTGTAGGGATTGTGACAGCTGATGATGACATGGTGAGTCTTGCAGTCCTTGGTCTTCCTAAGAGCTGGCATAGCTACCAGGACTCGGTTAATGGAAGAGAGAAATTGCCAGATTGGGAACAATTTTGGTCGGATTTGATGCAGGAGGAGATAAGAAGAAGCACCAGAGATGGTTCTTCATCTATGGAGGATGAATAAATCTATGCCTTAGCGAGTAAGGCGAAGAAGGGGAAGGAGAAGGTTTCTCTTTCTAAGTCCAATTCTTCCCATGGTGGGAAGAAGTTTGACAAATCGAAAGTGCAATGATTTTGTTGTCATGAGCTGGACCATTTTGTTACAAATTGTCCACTGAAGAAATCCAAGAATGGATTCGGGGAAGGATCTGAAGGTGATGCACTTGCTTCACAGTTTGAGTTATATTTCACACTCTTCGCATGCATGGTTTCATCCATGGTGGGAATTGGTTGGTTTCTTGACAATGGAGCTTCTTTCCGCATGACCAAGAACAAGAGTTTGTTCAGTACTTTGGAGGAGAAAGATCTCCAGATACTCATAGCAATGGCTAATGATGAAAAGTACAATGTCTCAGGTGTAGGCATGGTTATTTTTCATAGGGAGCATGGAGCTTGCCTTACCTTGACCGATGTCAAAAGTATTTTCCAGGACTGAAGAGAAACTTGGTGTCGATCGCAATGCTGGAAGATAGAGGCTATGATGTAGTCTCTAGTAAGGGAAAGGTTTTCCTTAGACACATCATCACTAGATAGGTGAACCAGATTGGTTCACGGGTCAAGAACCTGTATGCTCTTGAGGTTCAAGATGCATGCAAAGCCTTGAGCAGCAAGGCAACTGATGGAGACTTGGTGGTTGATAGGGAGAGTATATTACCTCACAACATGCAGTGCTAGATGAAGTATTAGACAATTATGGAGGAGCCACAATTGGTGAAGCAGCTTCAGGAGGTTGTAGAGTAGCCACAACTAGAGAAGCTGAGTAGAGATCGAGTAGAGACATCTACTCATTCAGAGACTTCCAATAGGGGAAACTTCGAGCCAGGTGGGCTGAGGGACCACATGCAACCATACCTCTAAGTAGGAGGTGGGGTGATGTGGAGTGATCGTTCCAAGGAGAAGGGGCAGGATCCTTGAGGTACCCAACCTCTTTGATTCAACTTTGCTACAAGAGCCCCAATGAGGAGTAGCATAACTGACTGATTGGGTAGAGACAGATGCAGATGGAGCGGCAGAGAGAGCTACAATGCAGGGAATCCCAGAAAAACGTACAGCTAGCAGGTTGGAGCAATGCAAGAGGCACAAGTGTGTTGCATGAGTGCAGGGTAGCACAGAGAGGTGTGCAACGATGTGAGATACATGGAGATGTTGCAGTAGTCCAGAGGTTAGAGAGGGAGCACTTGTTAGCAGCAGGTAGAGCTTCAGCATCAGAGTATGTTTCTAGCCCAACAGAAAGGTCAGTTGGGAGTTTTTTTCCGAGAGTTGTTGGAGCAACCACACTTGGTAGAAGTGTTTCATGCAGAACATTTTGAAGGTACAGGATTGGGTTCGAGAGGAAGCCTTTCTTCTTGAGAGGGAGTGTTGAAAATGGCAACAAGAAATTGCTAAAAGTAGAAGTGCTAAAAATAGCAGTTTGGGTACCAGTGCTCGATTGGGCAACATGGAATGAAAAATGAAAGTGCTAAAAATAGAAGTTATGTTCTTAGTAGTTTAGTGTGGATTCCTATCTTAGTCAGTCCCTAGACTAGAAATAGGAAGTAAAATTCAAATTTGATATTAACAACAGTTTGTAAATTAATTAATTAATTTAGTTTGAGTTAATTAGTTAAGGAATTATGAACTTGAAGTCTATGTGAGGACATGCAATAGTTTCTCCTTCGATTAAGGGATTTAACCATCAGTTAAAGGATGAGGATGAGTTGTAATTAGTTGGCTCAGCTAACTGAGTCAAGTCTAGTTAGATTAATTTAACAAGTTGCTAAATTAATGAGATTCAATTTATTGATGCTTGCATGCATGTGACAACTATTATTTTAGATAACTAAGTATTTTCTCATGGATAACTGATGCATGTCAGTTCTGTCAGAGACCCAGTTGAGATTAGATGTGGGACAATGTACTGTCAGATGCTAGAATATTCCTAGTGAATATTCCTTGCATGCAGGACAAACTTGAGTCCTCAAGTATTGCGTAGTTGGACCTGAGGCGACAGCAAGTATGATCAAGCCAATTTACATGTGTTTTGTAATTGGACCCCAATCAAAATTGTGCAAGGAAATAGGAGCTTAGACCTGAGGTGCAACCTTTATATACAGGGCTAGGCAGTCCATGAGCTTTATCATCAAAGTACAAAGAGAGTAGGATAGCTTTTGAGCTGATTTGTTTCGTATGTTGTTGAGGATTTCCACTTGATTGATAATATAGCGTTGGGGTTTTATGATGGTTCTTTCCCCAGTGATATATTTTGTGTTATTGTGATTGATTCCTTCTTATCAGTTATATGTGTTCATGCTTGATGTTGCTCATGGTTGAATAGCTTCCACAAAGTTTATGGTAGATGTAGATATAGTATTATGCTTTAGTACAGTGCATGTATCAGTTTGATCTACAAGTGAAATTTCTACATGATATCAGTGAGCTAGCTGTTTTGTAGAGAAAATTCTACAGTCTTTATTGTTATTATTATAATAATAATATAATATTATAACCATATATTATTATTATAATAATAATAATACAATATAATTGTTAATATTTTTTTTATAATTTTATATCATTATGTTATTTTTAATAATATAATGATAATATATTATTACGAGCTATTCTTATTATTAATTAATATATATTAGGAGTTTAATATTATTATAATATTTATATAATAATATATATAAATAATCTGGTTGTTAATATTTATATAGTTATTAATAATCCTAAATACAAATAATAATTAATAATGTGGTTGATATAAGCCTATCAGCGTATATCAACCACATTGGAAAATGTGGTTGTATATATGTTTCATATACGCTTTTTGACATTTATCAATCACATTGGTAAATGTGGTTGTGCTAGTTATGCACCTTATTGTTGTTCATTTAATGTCTTTTCTTATCATTCATGGATATGGATCATACACAAACTATAAAGTTCTCAATGAGTCACAGAGTGGAGAGTATTTAGTACATTTATACATTTAAGATCTCATTAATCCAATATAAGTGTGTATCACGAGCTCAAGGAATGCGTCTGAGAGTGGAGAGTATTTAGTACATTTATACATTTAAGATATCATTAATCCAATGTAAGTGCATAGCACAAGCTCAAGCAATTTTGGTGGGAGTTGTTTATCGAGGTTATAATTTGTTTGAACTATTTTTTTTTAATATTTGATTATGGGATTGTTTGAGTCATATTTTTGATGGTGAGAATGGATTTAGTCTCATCAAATCCAAAATCTTGAAGTTTGACAGTGGTAACACAAAATTTGTCCAAGATTTTATCAAAATCTAACTGGAATTTTCACTATTTTCCTAGCAAATTTGTAGCCTTGTTAGGCTAGGTGATTTTGGTGGTCACCCTTGTCAACAGAATATGTTCAAGCTATGTACTAGGTACAAAGTCATTCAGGACTTTCTACAATTTGAATTAGCATTTAATAACCAACTAGATGTGCCACAACATTATGTTTTGCAGCCTTGACGTGTCTATTTTTTTATGTATTTATTTTCATTGTCAACAAAGTTATTTTGGATGGTGAGACAAGAAATTTGATTGGACATCAAAAAAATATTTGTTTCCACATAATTTATTCACAAATATGATACAATTATATAGTTGGATTGAGATTCAATAGATTTAAAACATGGATATGGAGGTTGAGATATTCTCTCAACAAAATCCAAAGCCAACTCTAAACTTATCATGTAATCATTATCTCCAAGTCCCTCCCTTAATGCTTATGTGTCAAAATTAAAAATCACAAAAATCAATACAAGAAATGACAAATTACAGTTCACATATATGTCACATTTTTCTGATAAGGTCTTTAGTAGCACTTCTACCCATGTTGAAATATCACATACCACACTATTTCTCTACTACAATCTTTGAGCTTCTCACTTGACTAATTTAACCATTGTCTTTGACCACCGTTGACGAAGTTGCATGATCAACTATATTGACATACCTTTTTCGGCCAAGTTATATAGCATTGTAGTTGTCAGAAAAAAATAGCCAAGTAACCTAACCATCCTATAGACAAACTCTCATCATGTTAGATGGCATAGCTCAGTGTATCTTACAGTTATCTAAGATAGATGTTTGGGTGAATGTGTTCAAAATTTGATCATACAACTTGACATGTCTTTACACACACTTAAAAACATATAAAAGTAACGTGTAATTGGCGTTGTTAGCTTTACACAACCCATCAATGTTATAACATAAGATAAACATAACCAAATCACAATATGTTATGTTCTTGTGACACAATGTACAACGAGAACCACCAATGTAAATTACATTAATCTGCTATATAATTGTTTTTTTTTGTATCTCAATGTTTTTTTAATAAAAATAGAAAAACAAACTACTTGATAAATCATATTGATATATTCTCAAAGAGTTGATGCTCCTTTTTACCATATCTACAACCAATTTTCCCGCTTGCACATGTTTTGTTAATGTCAGTTCTTGGGCGTGTTTGGTCTCATCAACCACATTTTTGTTATAAAGGAGGTTTGATGATGTAGCAGATGTAGCAGTCTGCAGACAACAATAATGGGAGTTTGCAACAATACTATATATGTCACTTGTCTGTAATACATGATCCTTACTAAATGATTGTGCTAGTAGGCATCTGCAACAATTTCTCATGTGTTGCATAGATGTGAATCAATGATGCCTCCCACCCTGATATTTCATGAACTCCATATGATCCATCCATGTGCCCATTGTTTAACTAGGTTTTACTGATCCATCCATGTGCCCATTGTTTAACTAGGTTTTATTGCAGATGATTGAACCAAGTGCGTGCTTGGAGTCCCATGGTTTCTACACATGGCTTTCTCGTTGATTGTGCCATGATGCTAGCGATTTTATCACAGGCTTAGTGATCTTTGCGCACATGCCACTGTTACTACTCTGCTAAAACTATTATTCATGAGGTCATCCTCGGACCATCAGAAACCTCCCCCAAAGAATAAATCTAACACAAAAGAAATGAAATTTACTCACACAAAACACAAACACTCTGCATGACACAATCTCCTACTCTAATCAAGAATAAATCTAATAAAAAATAAAATTTACTCATACAAACACTCCACAAGACACAATCTCTTAATCTAATCAAGAATAAATCTAATACAAAAAAGATAAAAATTATTTACTCAGACACTTCATACGACACAATCTCCTATTCTAATCAAGAATAAATCTAACACAAAAATAAAATTTACTCACAAACATTCTACGCAATACAATCTCCTACTCTAATCAAGAATAAATCTAACATAAAAAAAAAAAGAAAAAGAAAAATAAAATTTACTCACACAAACACTCCATACGACACAATCTCTTACTCTAATCAAATTATTAGTCTTCACATTTCTTTCATCTTTCTTAGCTCTTCCATGAAAAAAGCAAACCCAAAAATCAATAAATTAATCTAATTACACACCAAAAATTTATTTATTTTCACACAATTCATTCATACAGATAATACAACTATATAATTGCATTGAAATCCAACCAATCTTAAATATAAATAAATAAAAATTAATATATTCTCTATCCAATTCAAACAACTCATTAAGCATTATCTCAAAATATTAAAAAAAAAATGAAAACTTATTCACTATGTTTAAAATTCCCACAAACATCATGCTTTGTTGATTATATATAAGGTTAACCTATGAAAAAAGAGTATAATATTGCATTTTAAATATTTCATTAAATTATATTAAAATATATTTTTTTTATTAATGTTTTTTAAATATTATTATAAAATATATTTTAAATAAGAAAATAATTATTGTTTTAATATAGTTTTTTTTATATTGAATGGTTTTTCAATATAGAGTTTATAATTATTGTTTTGTAAGTTGTAGATGATCATAAGCGTTTTGTAACTTATCACGTTTTCATTCACCTTAATTCATATGGTCATTCTCCTTTCTTCTTTGCTCATGTTCTATGAGCTATTACTTGGAAAGTTGG
>APFE031734567.1:31001-53119 GCA_000404065.3 Pinus taeda | reverse complement strand
CTTGTTTCTTTAATAAAAAGAAGTTCCCCTTCATCATGCGAAACATTCTATTTTGTGGAAATATCTTCCATTTCTCCAATGTTTTTTATAAAAGACGGTGAGTTGAACAATTTTCAAGCTTATGAGGTAAACATAATGATATGTTCCTTCAACATAGTTAGCAACTAGCAGTGAGGGAAACATTTTAGAGCAACGCTATTTTAAACCATAACAAGAGCGAAAAAAACAGGGTGAAATTATACCTTATTTATATTAATAAATACATAATTTGAATTAAATAAATATAATATAATATTATATTAATAAATGTGATTATATGAGAGAAAGTGTTATAATTATATTATTATGATTAATAATTATAATTAATATCAATATTATTGTTTTATTTATAATTAAAATTTAATAATATTATTAATTAATAATAATAAATTGATGAAATTTTTAATTTCATTTATTATTAATTAATTCATTAAATAAATTAATTAAAAATTATAAAATAAATTAATTTAAAACCATTTTATTTATTATAATATAATATAAACTACCATTAATATAATAATTAATTTATAAACCCTAACTTTAATATTATAAATCTAAAAATAATATTATACCTACCAATATAAATACAAACTCATATAAACTCTTTTAATATAAATACAAATTCATATAAACTCTTTAATCAAATAGATGTGTTTGACAAGTGTGCTTCTCTGTCAAACTTCTTAGCAGATCACGGTTACAACATGTTGTGTGATCACAAAGCAAATACTGAAATGACGAAATATATGATTCTTGATTAACACAACAACAAAGAGAAGGAAATATGTTTCTTCATTAACACGATTCGATGAAACTTGTCCACATGCTTCAATGATGCTTTTGAACTTCCTACAAAAATCGTACATTATGGGACACGGCCCTCCTCAATCCTGGGAGGACACTACTCATCCATTCTTTATATGCAAGAGATCATGCGGATTAAGAGATACGAGGAAATAATGCGTTGCAGTGATAAATTTCCTACTGGCAGGACAAAGTCATTGACCTTTTCGTTATTGTTCTTCCCGAACATCTTTACCTTTTGTTTCATATATAAAAATAATTATAAATTAAAAACTGTTATATTATATATATATATATATGCATTTTTTTGACTTTTTATTAATTGACATTTTATTATATTTTTTATATAATTTTTAAAAATCATAAAATTTATTGGTTTTTTTCGCTATAGTATATTAATGTTAAATAATGCTTTTTAATTTGAAAAATTTATTATTAAAATATATTGAAATTATTAATAAGAAATCAAGATTTTGATATAATTTTTGTTCAAAATTAAAATTGAGAATTTATTTTACATAAATAATCTCAATCATTCCTTCTTACTATCAAATAAACCAATGAAAATAAATTAATATTAATATTAATATTCATTTATTATTATTATATTAATTTATAAATATTAAATGTTTTTAATAATTAAATAATAATAATGTAATTTATATTTTTTTTTTAATATTAATATTTAATCATAATATGAATATTAAAATAAATAATATTATTTCAACCTTCCTATAATTTTATAATAAAATGGCTATTTATTTAATATAAATTGATTAATGTCATTATATTAAAATTTAATATTATTAAATTGATTGTCCTAATTAAATTATAAATTAACAATATATAATTTATATAATCAAATGCCACACCAAATCTTCAAAACACAATTTATTTATATTATTTTAACTTTCTCTACTTATATTATTAAAAACAAAACAAAACAAAACCTTATATGAGAATTCTTATAGTCGGCTACTTATTAATTAAGGGAACAAAACACGCCCAATCGGGCTATATGATGTGGCGAAGAGTGACATTATGAGATGGCGGCGCACGGATCAGGCAGCAGCAGGTGAGGTTCACGGCATCATTGCCACAGGCGAGTGGAGCGGCCGACAGGGTATTGGAGGTGGTCAGCAGACCGATGGAAGGGATAGGAGGACGGTGACGAGTTCAGGGCATAATGACGCGGGTCTCGGGCTTAACCACCGGCGTAAAACTATAATTGACATCGCCATACAGAGGAGACCAGAGAGGGAAGGGTGGCGAGGGAAACAGCACCGAGAGGAGAGCAAAGTATTTCAAGTGAGGGGTTCAGTTCGCTGTCACAGCTCGAGTAGCTCTGCGAGGGAAGCGGGTGGTGAAAACCACAGCGGTCGAAGGAAAATGGAGGCGAAGGGAAGTGGGAGTGTTAAAAGATGGATGCGCAGTAGTAGACTGGATGATCAGAGCAAGAATGAAGCAGATAGGAAAGGGAAAAGAAAGGTGGAGGATGAAACGCAGCTGAGAATCCCTGTGTACGAGATCTCAGAAGGGGAGAGTGAAGAGCTGGAGGCTGGCTAGGAAAACGACGTGTGGTAAGACCGGTGGAACAGTCATTCAGCAGACGGAATTGACGAAGAAGGAGGCAACCCAGCACAGTTTGCAGGAAGAGGCAGGGGAGGTTGCAGAAGAGGGAGAGGACGCAGAGGAAGAGGCGGCCGTCGGAGGAAGGATTTGGCGGCTGGGCGAAGTCGAAGGGGATGTCAATGCAGTCCCAACCCGGATGAGGAGGCAGAGCCAGCGGAGGGAGATGGGATGCGACGGACCAAGCAAACCATAGGCAACAGAGTCAGAATATCAGAGAGAGAGTACAGGGAGAAATCCAACCCCAAAATCAAGAGAATTATGGAACATTGGGAAGAAGAAGCCATCCAGGCCCAATCAGAAGAGGAGATGGAGGAATGGATTACCCTCATGCCTGACCCTGGTCATACCAGAGGCAGAATGACCCTTTACAAGCAGTCTCTTCACTTGTACTGGGTCATGAAAAGGCTCATGGCTAAAGCCTTGGAACAGGTAGCAATGGAGATGGCTGAGATGACCCAGGGTATCCCGAATTTGAAGAAGGAATTGAAGAACATAGTCATAACCCTGCTTATGCAAGATAAAAGGCTGGAGGACCTGCAACAACAGCTGGAGGCAAGCGGAGTGCTGGTGAAGAAAGAGAAAGCTCAGCAAGCTAATCCAGAGAAACAGTGAACAAAGGCATGTTCTTGATGAATTAGGATCTGTTTATTTTGTTTTACTTTAGTCATGCAAAACTTTTGTGCTTTTATATATATGCAGCAATATACGGGTAGTAATAGGGGGATAGACAAAGGGTATAAGGCAAGGAAAGACCAGTTTAAAACATTCTATTTTTGGGCAGCTGTGAAAAATTATCGGTGGTCAATAAACCCGGTTTCCCTTCGAGGCGGGGTGAGACCACCCTGACTTTGTAATGTTCCTTTGTGTTAATAGAAAATGGCACCACCCAGCTTACAAAAAAAAAAAATAAGGGAACAAAACAAAACCTTATATGAAAATTCTTATAGTCGGCTACTTATTATTAATTAAGGGTGAAATATTTTGTTAAGTTTAATGCTAAAAAGAGAGCATTGTTGCTCTCGCTAACCGTGATGCGACTTGTTTTTCCTTCCATCAAAATTATTATACAATGGGTTACGGTTACTAATGTATTGTACTTTGTAATGGAAAAAGATTTATCCTAAGTTGCTTTACTTAACTTTTAAGAGTTTGGTCGCTTTATATATAATTATTTTTCAAATTAATTTATATAAATCCTAATTTTATGTTATTTTTTTATTTATATTTAAAAAAAAATATTATAACTAAATTTTTAATTTTATACATACTAGAAATTTGTAACCAGAGTACATAGTTATTTGTTGGTGAAGGACTGTTATTTCAGACTTTGATAAAATAAGTTACCCATTCAAGAAGCCCCAAGAGTTAGCTCAATCGGTCAAATCAAGTGCCTCGCCAATGGGAGGTCATAGGGTCGAATCCCGAAAGCTCTTGGGGTTAGGTCAGTAAATAGGCCGAGGGGTGTTGATGCCCTTCGGGTGGCGTCCACTCAGAGATTTAAACCCTTGGACGTAGCGGCTACCCACTGACCAGGGTATCCGTGAACCAGCAAGTGAAAAGTTACCCGTTCAATAATTAAAAGCATTTTGGCATAGAGATCACAAGCTAGTAATTTTAGTTCGTCTAGTTTTCCCATTTTGTAACATTACGTGTCATGCTAGTATTAATGAATAACGTTTAAAAAATAGCATGCCCACGTAATGGCCTATTAGTCCCTGCCGAAGGCGAGGTACGGACTATAGCGATCGTTTGGCGTTGACTGAACATTAAATTCGTTTGACCAACTACGGTTTTAGCTATTTTAACTTATGTTTAAACATAAATATGAAATCAAACAATTTTTTATCCAATGTTTCCCTTTCTACCTCTTATTGCAGGGAAAAGAGAATGAATGTGGGATTCTTACTGAAACTTAGGATAAAAGGCTTTGAATTTCAATTATATGTTAGTTTAATGCTCTTCTGGACTTAACATTAATAGGGAAACATTTAATGTTTGTGCCGAATGTTTTGGTCAAGTTTCATAATAAATTTATAATACAACGCTTACACTTGGCATAGCTTACACCATTTTACATACATTTTGTCATGACTTCTTATAGGGCCGGGTCTTCTTTCTGGGGAGGTTTGCTCGTCCAATTTGTTTGTTCGTGGATACAAGGTTTGCTCGTCTTTGTTTCTTGTTCAGGGATACAAGAGAGAAGCCTGCTGAAGCAGCTATGAGGGGTAATATTTTCTGCTTTTCTTGTAACCTGTACAATATAATGGCGCAAATTATATTGCTTGTAACAGTATACTGGCGTAAATTATAGTATGTAACATGTATAGTATAATGCCATAAATTATATTATCTGTAAGTTGCACAGTATAATGGCGTGAATTATGTAGTACAATGGCGTAAATCATATTGTCTGTGAAGGGTTACCTATAATGAATTAGCCTTTCAGTCCATTTAATCAATATAGCGAAGCCACCGATAAGTTTTCGCTCGTTGCTCGTGGGGCTTGAGGAAATAGCTTATACTATGTTGCTTAACGCTTAATGGTGAGGTGCGGCTTGGCCTCCCTTGATCCCAAAAGGAAATCTAAAGGAAATCTATCCAGACAGGAAATACAACCCTTATTCGTAGCACGAGTTATTTTACAGTTAGTCTAATGTCTCTAGCTATTAAAAGAGGGTTTGGAGGAGAGCAACCTCGAGAATAGGGAAGGTTCAGGGTGGAGATGCTTATTGAGGGTAGCAAGCCCAATGACCGATGTTCAGCAACAATAGAGTCACATAACAGTTGAGGAAAACCAAGCCCCCTCTATTTGTGCCGCGAATAATATATTTCTCAACGCAGCCGCTCTGTCAATCCCCGAACACCAAACCAAGTAAGGGCGCTATCAATCAAAAGGACATTCGAGGGTACACCACGTATAACCCTATATGGCCCTGTTGCAAGTGAATTTTTCACCATAAGTTTTAGTTTCTTTGCATTTTCTTTGCCTGCAAGCCACACAACAGAGACAAAGTGAGATGTAGCTACAAAAATTTCAAGTCCATTTTACCTTTTTCATATGTATTGTACAGAAATTCAATTACAACAGAATAGTCAAATTATTTTGATTAAAAATTTTAATTTAAATATCAAAATTACAATACAATAGGTTAGTGCAATGTTACATTCATTAAAAGCATTAATTTAAATATTAATCAAATCAATTAAATTGGAAGAACTATGTAGTTACATATATAAGTATTTCAATCAAATCAGTAATTCCTCCATAAATTGATTCACTGTCTTCCAAACAGAGAAAATAATTTTAATCCAATTGGTGGGGAATTTTTTGAGTAGTGGGTGTACAAGAGCGGAGGAGGGCGAACAGGAGCTGAGGTGGGGTTTCTGTGGTCCGTGTGCAGGGGTTTCCGAGGAGCGCGCGCAGGAGCTGAGGAGGGTGAGCAGGAGCTGAGGTGGGCGTACAGGAGCGGAGGAGGGCAAACAAGAGTTGAGGAGCGCAAGGTGTTTCTATGGATCATGTGCAAGGGCAAGCAACGACGAGCAGGGGAGATGGGTGTTTGATGTACGGCAAGTAGCGACGAGCAAGATAGTTGCGGTGAGCAGCGTGGAGTGAACCCTTGCGGCCAGCAGCACCAAATAGTGACGTGCGGCGATCATGTGTAGGGGTTTCTGCATGCAAGTTTACAATCCTTGGTTGAGGTGGGCATTACAGGAGCTGAGGTGGGCGTATAGGAGTGGAGGAGGGCAAACAAGAGCTGAGGAGTGCGAGGTGTTTCTGTGGATCTTGTGCAGGGGTTTCTGTGTGCACAACATCTTTTGATAGGGCAAGCAGGAGTTGAGGAGCATGAGGGGTTTCCGAGGAGCGCGAGGTGTTTCTGTGGATCGTGTGCAGGGGTTTCCGAGGAGTGCGAGCAGGAGCTGAGGAGGGCGTGCAGGTGCTAAGGAGGGCGTACAGGAGCAGAGGAGGGCGTACAAGAGCTGAGGAGCGCGAGGTGTTTCTGTGGATCTTGTGCAGGGGTTTCTGCATGCACAACATCTTTTGACAGGGCGAACAGGAGCTGAGGAGCGGGCGAGCAGGGGTTTGAGCGTAGGAGGGCCTACATCAGAGGCGTTTAGGGGAGAAGCGAGTTCAGGAGCGGCGTGCAGGGAGGAGCGTAGTTAGTTTTTGTTCTAGCTTCATCTTCTGGTCTTTCAGTCTTCTCTTAGCGGGGGCGAGGTGGCTCCCATTGCCGCCTTTTCCCCTGGGAACGCCTTTGCTCCGGTGGGTCTTCTCCTTCTCGGCTGCAGTTAAATTTTTTCGGGCCACGACTTTTCCTTTGGAGCATTGAGGGAACAACAGTGCTTCTGCCCTGCTTCATGCCCCTTCTATGGGGGTCTCCGTTGGTCTTTTCTGTCGGCAGATGGAGGTTATGTGGCAGCGTTTCTCTGTTTCTCGTCCGATTTGGGTGGAGAGTTTTTAGGGGACGGGGAAGGAGTGGTTTTTCTTGCTGCTCTCTTCCTCATTTCGTGCCTCTCCTTCCTTTTTGCGCAGACAAATCTTGTTGCCCTTTCTTCAGATGCTTGTCTGCTTGGTTTTCTGGTGCCCCTTCTACACCTTATAGTTGGGTTGCCTTGTCTGGGGGGCAATATTAACCCTTCGGGGTTTTATTCGAGATCTGTTTTTACATATTTGTGCTGATTTTCATGTGGCTCGGTCCACGTATCTGCACTTTCTTTTAGCAATTGCTCTATGTAATCATCTTATATGACTGTTTTTGCATTTGCTCTATGTAATTTTCATATATGAATATATTGTGTTTTTTCTGAATGAAAAAAAAAATAAAAATAAATAAATAATAATAATAATAATATAATAAAATAAATAAAATAAAAAATTAATCCAATCATGAATACTTATTAAATTTAATGTTGGGAAATCGAAATTGATTGAATGAAACCACATCGCACATTAAGCCAGTAAAACAAGACAGATCGAAGGCATGGCATAACAGGTTGGTCACTATGATAATTTTTTATTTTAAACTAATATAAAATTAAAAAATTTGAAGGGTCAAAAAAAATTTAAACACAAAAAAATTACAAATCAATATTCTAGAAAGTGATGATGTTCAATGCTAACACAAGGAACGCCATGTTTCCTTAAACAAGGAGTAAACGAGAGTGTTTGAATTGTTCCCACTTGCAATTCCTTTTGAGTCGCTCGAAATAAACTACAGATCTTGAATATCACCAACTCATTGAATTCCTTTTGAGTCGGTCGAAATAAACTGCAGATCTTGAATATAGCCAACTCATTGAATTCAGAGTGGGGAGGAGATGAGATGCCGCTGAATAAAACATAAATCTAACTCATTGAATTCAGAGTGGGGAGGAGATGAGATGCCGCTGAATAAAACATAAATCTGTTGTCCGCATATCATAAGTCTGGCCGACTAATGGACTCCAAAATGAAAGACCTCGTCAAAATCGTGTTGATGTTTTTATATATTATGATAATTGTATCGACAAGATTTCAGTTTGGAATGACCAAATGAGTCACATGTTATGCTTAGTCGGCAGTTGATTCAAAATTAATTGAATATTTATTATATATTACGATAATTGTATTGACAAGATTTCAATTTGGAATGACGAAATGAGTCACATGTTATGCTTAGTCGGCAACTGATTCAAAAATAATTGTATATTTATAAGTCTCTTGAGGATTGATTAAGTCTCTTAGGTTCGCATTCTTCCGCTGATTTGATCGGCCTCTACGGGGGTTGAAGCCCTTTTCTCCCGATCTGACTACTGTAGATCCGTAGTTCGGTGTCACATTTTATTTCAGGTTCGCATTCTTCTGATCTGAGGACATTTCTTGGATGCCTGTGCGAGGTTATGAGCCTGGTAGAATTCCGCTGATCTGATTGGTTTCTGCTCGTGTTGAAGCCCTTTTCCCCTGATCTGGTTACTATAGATCCGCAGTTGGGTGTCACGTTTTGTTCCAGGTTCACATTCATTTGATCCGAGGCCATTTCTTGGATGCCTGTGCGAAGATATGATCCTTGTAGGATTTTGCTGATCTAATTAGTCTCTACTAGGGTTGAACCCCTTTTTCCCCATCTGGTTACTGTAGATTCGCAGTTGGGGGTCACATTTTATTCTATGTTCGCATTCTTCTGATCTGAGGCCATTTCTTGGATGCCTATGGGACGATATGATCCTTGTAGGATACCATTGATCTGATTGATCTCTGTTGGGGTTGAAGCCTTTTTCTCCCGATCTGGTTACTGCATATCCGCAGTTGGGTGTCACATTTTATTCCAGCTTCGCATTTTTCTGTAGGGCTTTTTCATTCTTCCGTAGGGGCATACATAAGCTTGGGAATCATCGAGATCCAAATGGCTCCCAGCTTCGCGAAGATAACTACTAGCTCAGTTCTATCCACCTCTGGGGGGCAAGCTCCTGCCCATATCATCAGTGAAGCTCCAGCTCCCACTCTCCAGGTGGTCAAGGCCTCACTCGATGAGGCTTTGAATTTTTCTGAAAGTGCCCTAATCTCCGGGTTCAATGGTTTTTCGCTGGGTTGACAGCTCTCCACAGTTGGATCTCGGAGGTATAGAAGCCTGTCATTTCTGATGAAATTAATATCTAACCCTGTGTTAGAAGTTTCTTTATAGTAGATTTTGAAAACCTTGAAAGCAGACAATGTATTCTAGATTTTGGCCCTTGGTTTTGGGAAAACTCAGGCTTATTCATGAAACCATGGAACCCATCATTCGATCCCTCAACAACAGTGATAACCTCGGCACCAGTTTGAGTGATATTGCCAAACATACCCTTGCATCTCTGTAAATTCTCCTCGCTAAAAGCCATTGGAAATGCAATTGAGAAATTTTACTGCAGGTGCCCAGAAACAGAAGAATGTGCCAGAACCACCTATGCACACATCTGTGCGGAAATGGACCTGAGCGCTGGATTCCCAACTGAAATAAATATAACAAGTAAAGACTATGTGTGGAACTAGAAACTTGATTATGAAAGTGTTTTCTTCAGATGTCAATCCTGCTTTGAGACAGGCCATCTAGCCAAAAATTGCCCAAAAGCCTTCCAGAAAATTTTTTCTAAAAAGAATCGCCACAGATCTACATAGTGCGAAGGAGCACAAAAAGAACATTACACTGTCGTCAAGGAAGAATACTCTCCAAAAAATTCTGAATCGCAAGAAATCGGGCAAGAAAGAAACAACTCTCAAGGCAAACGGGGAAAGCCCTGCCCAATAGCAAGAAAATGAAATCGACAACTCAAGTTATGAGGATTCGAATACCACGCAAAATAAATCTTCATTTAATAGCAAAACAGATCTCCCAGACCAAACTTCTTCTCTGACTATCTTCAAAAAGACAAACACAACAGATCGCGAAGCTAATACACCAATGTCCCAAGAACCACAAGAAATGAAGGCGATGCAAAATAAAGAAGTTGGAAGACCGTAGAGAAAAAAAGAACGCTACAACACTAAGCTACAACACCAATCGCGCCAAGAAAGACGAGAAGCCAAACAATTAAGGACTAAGAAATTATAAGTCCCATAAACCAATTTGGTCAGTCAACTTTAACCACCGCCATCCGTCAATCATCCTTAATAAAATGTTTTATTAAAAAATGAAGTTTTTAAAATTTTAATTAATTATTAATAATTATTAAATAAATAATAATAATATTTTTTTAAGTTATAATTTAGTAAAAAAAATTTAATATATTTTTTTAATTTTAATAATATATAAGATATCATTCAAATAAAATAAGTTTCTTAATATCAAGTATAATAAAGTATTATGTAAACAATAAAACTTAAAATTTAAATTTCCTCTCCGGCTGTTAATATTTTGATCATAAGGGACAGTCATACCTATATTATGTTTTTGTGTTTGATGATGTGTCCCTGGCACAAATGTTTTGGTTGTCATTAGAAAGCTTATGGAGAAGCCCAGTTGTAGCTTTTGGAGTGGCTGCTACTGCCGAGTGTTTCGTTGGTTATTCCTTTCCTCTTTTCTATATATGAAGAGGAAATGCCGTGGGAGAACGAGGAGAAGAATAGAAGTTTCTTTTTGTCTCTTGCTATTCCTTATTCCTTGCACGGTTGTTTTGATTTCGATTTTGAATGAGGTGTCTGTAGCGATTCCCTGTAGTCGCTCTCTAGAATTTGTTGACTTATTGGATTGAAGCACCGCTTTGATTCGTTGAAACGTTAATCCCCAGAACACGTAGATTGATGAGCAATAGCTCTTATACGTTTTATATAATTTAATTGAACATGGAATGGGGACAACGTTTGCCTTTGAAATACTATTCGCGAATCTGCATAGTCGGGGCAAAGAATTGAGTGGCAGGCAAGGATCTGGACCCGAATAACCTCTGAAATCGAACTTCGACCTTGAGTACGTGCACTCGTCGGCCAGCCGGGCCCAAACAGCTGGTGTGCGCATTTGGTGAGCACAAATCAACCCGATCCTCCTTACTCGATTTTCTTCTCAGTTCAATAAGCGTGGAACCAACGCATTTGTTAAATAAATTCTAATTATAAAAGGTCTTTATAAGAAAGGGATCTCCACGTGAAATGAGGAAAAAAAAATAATTTGTGTGTTAATTTGTTTATAATCAAGAATTTATTTTTTATTATTATTTAAATTTATTTATTTGTAAAATATGGGTTGATTTTTATTAATTATTATTTTTTGTTTTCAGTGTTTTTCTTTTAATTTAATCTTTCTTTTTAATTTTTTTCTATTATCTCCATTTTTATGGATTATAGTTTTCCTTCATATTTTAAATTTAAAATGACTTTTCACAAGAATTCACTAAAATCTAGCAATATAATTTGAAGTTTTTTGTCGTATAAAATATATTTTTGAATGCATAAATGGATACATTTTTGAATGCATAAATGGATTCAACGCCTTTAAAAAACCAAACCATGAGACACTCGAATAAAAAAAATATTATTTTGTCTATAAATTAAACTATACCTTATTTCAAAATCACATTTTAATCAATTTAATTAAAAAAATATATATTAATAAAAAAATAAAACCACATAATATATATTAAAAAGATAATATATATATATATATTTATATATATATATATATATATATATATTAATTGTAAACATTCAACAATATAATATTTTATTAATTGTTTTATTTTTGTTATCAAATATTTTATATCTTTATTGTTTTTAATTTAATTAAATTGTATTTAATCTAAATTGTAATTTTTTTACATATTTAAAAAAAACATAAATAGAAAAAATAGTTAGCCAGAAAATTATACCAAATATTAACATAATTACATATCTCTTAAACATTTTTTAGTTTTGAAATATTTTATCGTTGATATAATTATTACTTTTACTTCAAACATTACTTTTAGTTCAAACATGTAATTAATAATGTTTTCATTCATGAGCATATATGTGTTTTTTAATAATATTTGTTGAAGATACTGGATCATAAGTTCATTAATATTTTTTTGGAATAATATTTTTTAATTTTAAAATATTAGGCTGGTTTTAAAATTTGGTTTCCAAAGTTTTAATTTAAATATCTAGTTAAATTATTAATTGGATATAATAGTAATGATTTTATTTTCTATTTAATTAGAAAATATTATTAAATTTGATTTTCCATTAATTATTATTAATATTTATATATATATATATATATTAAATTTTTAATAATTAATAATAATCATTTAAAATAAAGTTTTTCCCTATATATAATAAATGAAGATGGGTTGTATTGTTAAGGTACTTTATGATGTGAAGGTCTTCAGTTTTAAATTAGATCGATCCTCTGGAAAAAATCTAAGCATATGAAGTGTTGGTGTGGCCTAGGGGAGATGAGATCCTAGAGCTATGACTTAAATGCCTGTGAGTTGAGATTTATGAAGCCAAATTTTAAACATGTAATCATCTCAAGACTCACACAATTTAATAAACAAACAAACAAAAAAAATAAAATAAAATTATAATTTACTAAAAATTTTAATGATTATTTTTAATATTTTTGCAACATATATAATGTATCATTGAAATTAGGTTAGTGTCTTAAATGTTTATTAGAAACAAAGTATCTAGATTAAACTATGAAATTCTTTATGTAATATGAAACTTTATATTGGTGATTTGACTATTTGACTACTAAGTACGAAAGCATAAATACTCTACACTTGATTTTAACCTTATAACTTTTTAAAAAGAAACCCATACTTTTAACCATTAAACTTTTTGAAACTATATATATAAACATACTTCACATATATATATACATATAATCAATGTTTTTAAATATAAACATATTAACTTTATTAATATTTCTTTTTTCATTTTCAAATATTTACATAGTTGATTTTGAAACCTGATTTCTAAATTTTCCACATTCTCTTTTGTGTAAAAGGTATTTCTCCAATATAATTTGGAAGAGACGGTGAGGTTAGCCATTTTCAAGCTTTGCCAGTAAAATATACGTCACATATACTTTTGACATAGTTAGGGACTAGCATTAATTGAATCCTTTTAGTGCAATGTTATCTTAATCGTGTCACTAGGAAATAATAACCAAAATATGGTGTACTCTATTCTTTGGACGATTCCCTCCACAAGCTTTAAAATAAGCACAAACTCATACCATCTTTTAAACTAAATAAATGTAGCCGACAGGCCGTATGCTTGTTTTTCAAACTTCTTATATAATCACAACCACAGCTTATGTGATGGCAAAGCAAATATTAAAGATAACTAAAAGATAAGTTTCTTAATTAAGACAACTTATACAAAGTTAATTAATACAATTTATATAAAGAAAGCATGTTGAGATTTTTTTCTTAATTAAATTAGGAAAAAATTTCATTTATGTGACAACAATAGGAGTTGTTGCTAAGTTAGCTCCAGTTATTCCTGAGGAGGAGTTATTGCTTCCTATATTTGTTGTGAGAGAATTTATGATTCAGTTATCTACTCTAAGCTATAAAATGTAAGCTTGTAGAAGATGTTTAAGCTGAAAGTGTGTGAGGAATTAAATTGTTGTAAGTTCCCGTTGAATAATAAGATTGCCGATGCCTTTGTTTGGTGGATGTAGCCCAGATTGGTTGGGTGAAACACATTAAAATCTTTGTGTTTCCATGGTTGAATGCTGTGTGTCTTATTTGTATTTTCATTTCTGTTGTGTTAACTCAACAATTGGTATCAGAGCCGTGAGACCAAGACAGTCGACGTGTTTTCCAGTCATTTGCGTGGCCGTGTGAGTTGTGTGAAAAGTCTATTGTGGCGTGGCCAGATCTGTCATCAATTTGTGTGGTGTCATCGATGTGTTGTTGAATTGAGGCCTGCTTGTTTGAGCGTTGTAAGTTGGTGTACAGAAAACACGCAGGACCCTTCACGATGACACTGGTTGGTTTGCAGCGTTGAAATGTGAATCTGCAGTGGTTAAAGTGCGGACTGGAGGTTGGACAGAGGATGGCAGTGCGTGGTTGTGGTTGTGCACCTGTTGGAGCAGTGAAAAGTGTGTGAATAATTATATTACGGTTAGCTGTTTGTTTGTATGCGTAAAGTTCTGTGTGAAGAATCAATTCATTTGATTTGGTAGATCTGTGTAAAAAGGAAATGAAGAGATCGATCTAAGCCTTAATGCAGAGGAATTGTTTTAATTTCAAAACAAAAACGTTTTCATTTCAAATGGGCGTCGTTGTACATTAAATCAACAATTAAAACAACAGGTCGCTTTGCAGTAGTTATTAAAATGTTGGAGCTGTGAAAAGCAACAATGTTGGAGTTATTAAAATGTTGGAGCGATGAAAGGCAGCGCTGGAGTGAATGCATGGTGCAAAGCGCAGATGGTGCAGCGCTGGAATGGTTGCACAGTGTATTTGTTTTATTGATTATGAAAAGGCCGAAATTGAGTTGGAACGTTTTTTTAAATTGGATTTGTTTTAAAATAGAGACAGAAACGTTTACACATGGGCGTCGTTAAATCAACAATTAAATCAAAGTCGATTTGAACGTTTTTTATGATACGGCTATCATGACATGTGTTTTTCTTTTATGTTTAAAACAAAACAAAAGGGGCTTTGTATTAGATATAATATTATATCTATATCAGTTTTTTTGTTTTTTAAATATGTCATGATATTATAAGGCAAAGGCATTTTATTGATGAAGAGCAGTTTTTTAAATAAAAACTTCATTTATTAAAAGTTACAATTGGAGATTTTGTGTGACACAACATGGCAAAAACTCAAAGTGCTCGATTTGAGATCAAGAAATTCAATGGCAAAAACAATTTTGAGATCTGGAAAGTGAAGATGTATGATCTACTTGTGCAACAAGGCATGGCGAAGGCCTTGTTGGGAAAAGCCAAACAGCCTTACACCATGACAGATGATGAATGGAGTGACCTGGATGAAAGAGCACTGAGCGGCATTCGACTGTGTTTGGTGGATGATGTTTTGTTTAACATCGTGTCAGAGAAAACTATTGCTGGTTTGTGGACAAAGCTTGAAAAGCTATATATGACCAAATCCTTAACCAATAGGATTCTTCTGAAGCGATAGTTATACAGTTTGCACATGAAGGAAGGTACATCTATTATTGATCATTTGAATACCTTTAATACTCTCCTGGTGCAATTAGAAAGTATAGAAGTAAAATTTGAATCAGAAGATAAAGCTGTAACTTTATTATGCTCGTTGCCCAAGTCATGGGATCATTTTGTTACTTCTATAAGTCTTAGTTGAATCATCAAAAACCCTTGAATTTGTTGATGTTGTTGGAGCTTTGTTGTCCGAAGAAAAAAGGAAGAGGTCAAATTCAGAAACCTCTATATCAAAAGCAATGATGGTCAGAGGTTGTTCTAAAGAAAGACGCTTCAGTAAGCACAACAACTCGCGTTCAAAATCAAAAGGGAAGAAGAGTAACGTAAAAATGCTGGTTTTGTGGCAAATCGGGACATTTGAAGAAGGACTGTTGGAAGAGACATCAAACATCCAAAGAAGACTCTTCGACGGAGAAGAAAGAAGCAAACATGACAGATACAGGTTCGGCATCCATTTCAGGTATGAGTGATGAAGTGTTATCAGTTAATTTGTCTAATCATGATCAACATTGGCTATTAGATTCTGGTGCATCAAATCACATGTGCATTCATAGAGAATGGTTTAAAACTTATAAATCAATCAATGATGGAATAATTTACATGGGAAATGATGTCACAAGTAACATTGTGGGAATTGGAAGCATCCAGCTTAAAATGTTTGATGGGACAAATAAAATTCTAACTGATGTAAGACATGTACCTGAACTAAGAAAAAACCTCATTTCACTAGGAGTACTAGACACTAATGGATATAAAACTTTTATTCAAGGTGGAGTAATGAAAGTTTATAAAGTAATTTTACTAGTAATGAAAGAAAAGAAAGTTGGAAATCTTTTTCAGTTAGAAGGAAGAACAGAGTCAGATCATGTTTCTACAGTATCTGAAAACGAAAGTAATTCTATTCATTTATGGCATCAAAGGTTGGGCCATATGAGCGAAAGAGGTTTAAAGATTTTATCTGATCGTAAGTTACTTCCTAATTTAAAGTTTGTTAAGTTAGGTTTCTTCAAACATTGTCTATTTAGGAAGCAAAGCACACATAAGTTTAAAACTGGAAAACATACTAGTAAGGGAATCCTTGATTATATCCATTCTGATGTTTGGGGTCCATCTCCTACAACCTCATATGGAGGATCATCATATTTTGTGTCTTTTATTGATGATTTCTCTAGAAAAGTGTGGGTCTACATGTTAAAGAAGAAGTTTGATGTATTTACAGTTTTCAAACAATTTAGAGCATTAGTTGAAAACATCACTGGAAGAACCATTAAATGTTTAAGAACTAACAAAGGTGGTGAGTTTACTTCAAAGGAATTTGATAATTATTGCAAGGACGTTGGGATCGAAAGACATAAAACCACTGTATATACTCCTCAGCAAAATGCAGTTGTTGAATGCATGAACATGACTCTTTTAGAGAGAGCAAGAAGTATGCGTAGTAACGTCAATTTGCACCAGGAATTGTGGACAGAAGCGGTTTCTACAGCTTGCTATTTGGTTGTGATGCATATGCTCTAGTTCCGAAACATCAGCGTTCTAAATTAGATCCTAAATCAAAAAGATATATCTTTGTTGGATATGGTGATGGGACTAAGGGATACAGATTGTGGGATCCTACTACTCACAAGATCATCATTAACAGAGATGTTAAATTTAATGAATCTTCACTTGAAAATCCAGATGTAGATGATAGAAACAGGACAATGTATCTAAGCTTCAACACATTCAGTTTGAAACCAGTTCAAATACTGATGATAGTTAAGATGAACAAGTTTCAGATGCAGATCATGAACAAGTTTCAGATCTAGATCATGAACATGTTTCAGATGCAGATCATGAAGAAGTTCCTACAGATAATAATCAGGAAATTGTGGAAGTACCAAAAACATATTTAAGGAGGTCCACGAGAATCAAATGTCCTCCTAAAAGGTATGATGATTATGTTACTTCAATTGCTTTAACCACTAATGATGATGAACCTTTGTGCTATCAGGAAGCTGTAGAAGGTTCTAAAAGTGAAAAGTGGAAAGAAGCTATGAAGGACGAGATGATGGCATTAGTCAAGAATGGCACATGGGATCTGGTAGAACTTCCTAAAGATAGAAAAATGGGATGTAAATGGGTTTACAAATTGAAAAGGGGTGTTGATGATACAGAGGACAGGTACAAAGCAAGGCTGGTTGCAAAAGGTTTTTCTTAGAAAGCAGGCATTGATTTTCATGAGATATTTTCACCAGTTGTAAAAACTGTTTCAATTCGAATTGTATTAGCATTAGTTGCTTTACTTGATTTAGAATTACATCAACTAGATGTTAAAACTGCATTTTTACATGGAGATTTAGATGAGGAGATTTACATGGAACAACCGGAAGGGTTTATTCAAAATCACAACAAGAAATTTGTCTGCAGGCTCAAAAAATCATTGTATGGTCTGAAGCAGTCGCCTCGACAATGGTACAAGAAATTTGATTCTTTCATGATGAGTCAAAATTGTATAAGATGTGAATATGATCATTGTGTTTACTTTAAGAAATTAAGTAATGGCATGTTCATTATCTTAGTGTAGTATGTTGACGATATGCTTTTAGCATGCAAAAGCATAATAGAGATCAACAGGTTAAAGGCTCAAATGGCTAAGACATTTGATATGAAAGATCTAGGAGTAGCAAGACAGATTTTGGGCATGGAGATTTTCAGAGACAAGAGCAATGGTAAGCTATGGCTATCACAACAGAAGTATATTGAGAAAATACTCTTGAGGTTTGGTATGAACAATGTGAAGCCTGTTTCAGTCCCTTTAGCTTCTCATTTTAAGCTTTCTTCTAGTTTATGTTCTAATACAAATGAAGAAAAGACATATATGTTTCGAATTCCATATGCAAATGTAGTAGGTTGTTTGATGTATGCAATGGTTTGTACTCGACCAGATATTTCACATGCAGTTGGGGTTGTCAGCAGGTATATGGCAAATCCAGGAAGAGAACACTGGTCAGCAGTGAAATGGGTGCTTCGGTATTTGAGAGGCACAAGTGATTATTGTATCACTTATAACAGGAGTAGTGAATTTGTTTGCGGATATGTTGATTCTGATTTTGCAGGTGATTTGGATAAGAGAACGTCAACTTCAAGGTATGTCTTTACTCTTGCAGGTGGAGCTATTAGCTGGATGTCAAAGTTACAAAACATTGTTGCTTTATCCACTACTGAAGCAGAATACATAGCTGCTTCACATGCTTGCAAAGAAGCGATTTGGTTGAAAGGTTTGTTTGGTGAGTTTGGTAGGTTACAGGACAACATCAAGTTACTTTGTGATAGTCAAAGTGCAATTCATTTGGCTAAGAATTCGGCCTATCATAGTAAATCCAAGCATATATCTATCAAGTACCATTTTGTAAGACAGGTTATCACTGAAAGGGCAGTCTCTCTTGAAAAAGTGCATACAAAGGAAAATTGTGCAGACATGTTCACGAAACCAGTTTTGTTAGAGAAGCTACATTGGTTTCTGGCTTCTCTTGGCTTGCAAAAAAGATAAAATAATAAAGGAACAGGGTGTCAGGCTAATTGTTGTCAAGGTGGAGATTGTTGAGATTTTTCTATTAATTAAATTAGGAAAAAAATCTCATGTATGTGACAACAATAGGAGTTGTTGCTAAGTTAGCTCCAGTTATTCCTGAGGAGGAGTTATTGCTTCCTATATTTGTTGTGAGAGAATTTATGATTTAGTTATCTATTCCCAGCTATAAAATGTAAGCCCGTAGAGAATGTTTAAGCTAAGAGTGTGTGAGGAATTAAATTGTTGTAATCTCCTATTGAATAATAAGATTGTTGATGCCTCTGTTTGGTGGATGTAGCCCAGATTGGTTGGGTGAACCACGTTAAAATCTGTGTGTTTCCATGGTTGAATGTTGTGTGTCTTGTTTGTATTTTGATTTCTGTTGTGTTAACTCAACAAAGAAAAGTGAACGAAATGTATGTTTCTTTATTAGCATAGTTAAGTCAACTAGTACAAGGAATTTTTAAGCGGAAATTTTAACTTTATGTTTGGTGAAATTCGAATGTAACTTTAGGAGAGAATTTGAAAGTTTATTGCAGAATCGTAGAAGACAAACTCTAGAAGTTATTTAGAGCATCATCGTTCTATTTCAAGTTTCAGGTATTTGTAGGAGATTTTCTACTAGTTAAAGGAGGAGTTTGGCACCATTTTTTAGAAGTGTTCATGTATTTTTTAGTTGGCCCGAAATTTCTCTTATAGAGCATGTGCAGGGGTTGGAAAAAAAAAAATTTCATTAGTGTTTGGGGTTGATATTTGTTGGGAGTAATAACTATTTGTTAGAGGATATTTGTGCACAATTTTCCAGCGATTTGTAGGAGAGTTTTATCATTTCTCAGCAGTTTCTTTTTAGTTTGGTGCATAAGTGTGTATTTGAGAGATTTTCTCTATTTTAGGCATTATGGGTCACTTGGAATTAGCCCGAAAAAATCTAGGTTTTGTTCGTTGGGGCGTGAGGAGTCTATAGATAATTTTATAAAATTTTCCAAGTAGTATTGGGGTGAGAATCATACATTCTTATAGTAGGGTGTATTACTTATTAGTGGGTAGTTTGCATCATATTGTGGGTTTGATTTTGGCTTGGGGAGTTAGGCCAAAAGTTTTCTAGATTTTTCTTGATTTTTCTAGCAACAATATGTGTTCTGGGTACTTTGCACATTTTGGGGTTTTTGAGGCTGCGAGAATTAGTCCAAGATTTTAGTTAATTTTGCAAAATTTTTGAAACAAATTTGATGATATAAATCACAATGCATCTCCAGTAGTAACAAAAACAACAAAATTTTTATGGGCAAATGCATTGTGACTAATTGAGCCATTTCAATTGGAGTTTGCTTAGATCTTCCCCTAGATATTGCATGCTTGTTTTAGCAACCTTGGGTTCTATCATTCCTTTTCATTTATGTACTTAGTTCTCTATATTAATAAAATGGCTGAGTGGTTTTGCTCAATTTTGTATGTATTTTGATGTGCATATTTGAAATTCAATTTCCTGTGTATTTTGATGTGCATATTTGAAATTTTTTATTGTCGTTGCTTCCTTATGTCTCTATGATTTGCTGTAAATTTTTATTTGGAACACTATAGTGGTATAAGGACATGATTTTGGCCAATTGTAAGGAAGCTAGCAGTAGTATAAGAACATGATTTTGGCCCAATGTAAGAAAGCTAGCAAGATCATGGATGCTTAGACATGCGTACACAATGATTGGTTAAATTTGCTGATATTACAATGATGCAAAAGAAGAGAGAGTACACAAAAAATCATGATAGAAATACTTAAAGAGATGTTAACCCAATTGTATATCATTAAAAAAATAAAACTCAATTTTCCTCATCCTTATAACAAAAGCACTAAAACTACAAAGAAAACCGCTAATTTAAATTACATTACTCTACTCTACTCTATAAGTGGTTTTGTATATCTCTCAAACAAAATAATAAAAATGGAAAAACAAACTACTTAATAAATCACATTGATTTACCACAATACATATTTTTGATCATGTGAAACCATTACTACAAGATCTAAAAACACTAACTAGCTGGCAAGCAAGCAAACAAAACTATGTTGCATGAAATGAGCTCGTCAAAATTGATGCACATGGTCATTGTCGTGACATTTCTTTCACGGATGGCCACCGTAAAGGTTTTAAACCACTCGAGACACGTCATGTCACGCTGCACATGCTCTGCCACTGAGTCTTGCAGCAGACCAAGACAATGTAGTCCCGGCCAGGTTCTGGAAATGGAAGCACGAAGGGAATGGATTTGGAATTTGCGAAATATAAGAAAGCGCAGTGACACCTGTAGTAATCGATGAACTTCCTTGTTCCTTTTTTTCTTGTTAATATCTTTAAATATTATTTATAAAATCTATTTTTATGAAAATTGTTACCTATTTTTAATATAAATCTTTTAATTTGAATTTTTTTTAATATAGAGTTTATAATCTTTTTGGTGTGAGTCTTACTCAACTTACAAAAGAATATAGAGTTTATAATTATATTATGGAAGCGGTAGATGATTATAAACGTTTTCTAATTTATCACGTTTTTATTTACCTTAATCCATATGGGTATATGGTAATTTTCGCTTCTTCTTTGTTCATGTTCTATTACTTGGAAGTTGTAATTGAAATTTACCTTAATCCATATCGGTATATGGTAATTTTCACTTCTTTTTGCTCATGTTCTATTACTTGGAAGTTGGAATTGAAATTTAAAGGATAGTGGAGGAAATATATATGTAGATTATTATTTAATAAAATAATTTTTAAAAATAATATTTATAAGAAGAATTTCGGCATAAATCACATATAGAAGACATTTGTCGACGCGTTTCGAACCAACCAGTGTGGTTCATCATCAGGACAAGTTGAAGAAACAGATCCAGTCCAGCAAGTTAAATAGTTTGAGCAGAGACTCCAACGGCTAACAAGATAAACGGCTAATTTGACTTGAGGCCCAGGTCAAATAATTAATATTATTATTATTTTTAGAACTAAGATAAATTAGGTAAGAATAAGTAAATGGTTGGTTTCTATTTATAATAATTCATTTATTTATTCAAAATTAAATAATTAAATACATATATAAATATTATAATAGGATTAAAATTATATAAATAAATACGAAAATAATCAAGAATGGTTAAAAAGTAAATTAAATTATTTATTACTAATTACCATTCTTGTTAATATTAATTCCTTTTCTTATCTATAAAAATAAAATAGAAAGGGTTAGTTTAATTATAAATAATTCATTATTTTACTAAATTGTTATATATGTGTATATACATAAATATTCTAATAATAGTAGATAAATTATCTAATAATACTTACATATATAAATATATTATAGTCAAGATTAAAATACTTAGTTTATATATATAACAATAAAAATAGAATTACAATTATACAAATAAATATCAGACCGTTTAATAATTAATATTATTACCAATAA
>APFE031734567.1:8102-30326 GCA_000404065.3 Pinus taeda | reverse complement strand
AATATATTATTTTATCTATAATCCACATTCTAATAACTTTTTATTTATTAATTTGCTTTCAAATATATCATGGATAAACTTCGGGGAAAACATGAATAAAATTACGCATCAGCTTCGTGTAAAAAGGCTCATTTATTGAATAAGATCTTTTTATTAGACCAGATTAGGCGGCTGTGGAGGCTCCACATGGCTTCTATCCGTGGATCCAATCGTGTCACTGCAGAAGCGCCACTTGGCGCCCATCCATTGACCAGATCAGGCGGCTGTGGAAGCACGACGTGGCTTCCATCCTTGGACCCAATCGTGCCGCTGTAGAAGTGCCACTTGGCGGCCATCCATGGACCCAAACGTGCGGCTGTAGAAGCGCCACTTTGTAGCATCCGTGGACCCAAACGTTTTAATTGTATTTTTGGCTTATCTTCTTATATGTTTACTCAAATTTCAAGTGTAGACACAATTTGGATGAATAATTAATTTGCACATCCAATGCATACTTACTCTACATATTTATGATTCGACCCACAAAAGAAAATTGAAAATACATAAAAAAACAGGTTCAACACACTATGCCATACAGGATTGCACGGGCTTGTTAGATCAGTCACTCTTCACCCTCACTTCACTGCAGGAAGACCCAATGCTACAAAATTTAGAGACAAAAGCGTGGGATTTGTAGCAGTCCTATAACAATGTCTGGGGACCACGTAGATAGTTTCCCTTACTCAATGACTGGCCAAGATGAGGGAGGCGCAGGCTCTAAAGGAACAGGTGGATTCCCCACATTAGAAAGAAGCAGTGCTTAAAGCACGCATCCAGCCTTGGCTCGAGGAACCATTCAAGGTCACCGCCAAGATCAAGGGAAAGCTGGCACAGATGTAAGGCATATATGCACTCAGGCAATGAATTAGACCGGACAATGACCCATCGTAGATACACGCACAACTGGTACAACGGACAATGTAAGAATGTGCTGTGGATGTAAGCGAAGTGCAAAAGCTGCTGGACGGAATTCATGTTTGGGAGGTGGTCCCAAGACTGGAAGGCAAGTCAGTGGTGAGCTCCCGATGGCTTAACAAGGTAAAGAAAGAATAGATTGTAGTGTGGAGAAACATAAGGCCAGGTTCATGGCTAGAGGTTTTTCTTAGGTAGAGGGGATTGACTACGATGAGACATTTTCTCCTGTTCCAAGGTACTCATCAATCAGACCTATATTGGTAGTATCAGCACAAATGGGTTGGAAGATACATCAGATGGATGTGAATAAAACCTTCCTTAATGGCATGATTGTGGAAGAGGTGTACATAGAGAATCCTGAAGGTTTTGAAACCTTTGATCATGAGTTACATGTGTGCCATCTCAAGAGAGAATTGTATGGGCTGAAGCAAGCACCACGTGCTTGGTACACCGCGATAGATAGGTACTTCACTGAGTTGGGCTTCACCCTTTATATAAACAATTTAAAGTAAAAAGATCTTATATGGAATTATCCCATCTTAAAATATATAAAATTGGAAATAGATATTAAGCTAGGTGTCAATTAATTAATTAATTAATATATATTATTATATATATATATATATAATATATATATATATATTAATATATATATATTATATAAGCATATTTAACCACCTTATTTCTGTAATAAAAAGAAATTTCCCTTCATCATGCGAAACATTCTCATTTGTGGAAAGAATTTATATTTCTTCAATATAATTTGGAAGAGACGGCAAGCTGAACCATTACGTGTGAAATGGTGATGCGGAAACTGCGCACCGTAAATCCACACTGCTACCCTTTTTTGTCCCTGCCTGCAGGGGATATAGCGATCGATTCGATGTTGAATTGATACTAATGTGTGTTGACCGATGTATTTAATTAATGTTGTGCAAAAGTATTTTATTTTATTCAAAGTTTCATATCCTATGTTTTATTGCCGAGCTGTAGAATTTGTAATCTGTAAACGGGTTTTATCCATACTTGTCTGGTTGAAGAATTTGCAATTGCAAATAGGTTTTATCCCAAGTATAGATTCACTTTGCAATTTGGCTATGTTATATTCATCTAAAGTTTGGATTGCTTGTGCCGGAGCCCATGGGGTGGGAATGGTTCCCTTTATTTCTCTTTCCTAATTTTATACAAAGTCTAAGTAACTTTATCCAAAGTTGAATGCCCATGCCACATGCCATCACTTTTAATGCTCATGACCCCTGCTATCACTGTTGGCCACTTGTCATATTTTTTATAGCAACTTCTCACCACCTGCCATTGTTTCATTTTAGGGCCAGCACATTTATTTTTCACACTATGTAACATCCCTCCATTGTATGTAACACTTTGTTGCTATCATTCGGACCTAAGCTAAGCCTGAATTGTAAGAGAAAAACTAGGTCTAAAGTGTAACAATGAAAGTAAATATTTTATTATTAAATAAATAAAGATAATTTAATCGCTTGGAAAATGAGACACCAAGAGATGAAATTCTTGTCAAATGAATTCCCATTGGTAAATGGGAATGAATAATTATTTCATGATAAGACATTTAGATCAAATTCTAGATAAGCTTAATGAAATGTGAGATAATATCCATTAAGTTTTTTAGCTGAAGAAAGACGCTAAGTTTAAGAAAAAATAAAAGCCTTTTAGGAGAGAAAGGCAATATTTTATGGGAAAAACCTTCCGGGACAGAAAGGTGAGCAAGAAAAACATAAAAGCCTTGCAGGAGAGAAAGGCAAGTTTTTATGGGAAAAGCCTTGCACAAGAGAAATGTGAGATTTTATGGGAAAAGCCTAGGCAAGTGGATGAAAAGGTCCACCAAAAGCAGGATGTCGCTAAAGGAAACCATATCATGAAAGAGGGCATTAAATACCCATTGAAGAGATCAACAAGAGACAGTTGATACATGACAAGAACTCTCAGCTCGGGGGTGAACTTGAAGAAGTCAGTTCTAGGTTGGGCGGTCGTGCTTGATTTTCCAAGTGACATTCTTTTAGCTACTCTAGTTTGATTCAATTGCATGGGATGTTCTGTATGTTGGCTCCTTATTCTTTATGTTGTCTAATCTCTAAGCATATGAGTATAATTGTATGTGTTATCCTTATTTATAAGATAATTGAATACTTATGCGTGTGACAATTACTGAAGATAAATTTAATTGAAGTAAAATGATAGTGATTGGGGCATAGTAGGTGGTTGTTAATATTGGGTTAAGAAGGTATGTGACAAATGGTATCAAAGCTCTAGGTTCCAATATTGTGGCTTAAGGGCCAACCCACCTCTGTAGGATATGGAATGGTTTATACATTGTTTTTCATAACAACCGATGAATTCATGGTTGTAGGTCAACGTAGTCTCTATTAGATCAGAATGTATGTGAATCTAATATTTTGACATCCAAGGCATATGACATCAATGCATGTGCCTTACTCTTTGCAAGGAAGAGCGAACGTTTCTCACACTTTTCCAACAAATTATTCCTTTACTTTCATTTAAACCTTCTCAATTTATGGAAATCGCCAGAAGGCTTATGTCTAATTTGAATGATGTAAGTAAGGTCTTGTCACTAGTGCATTTGTATTCACTTCGAATAAATAGTAATTTCTAAGAATGCCTCCACTCAAATCATAGTTAATATCTTATTGTGTCCATGAAGAAGAATGATCGAGATATTATCACTAACAGAACTTCATTATTGACTAATATGAATTTCACTAGATATTTCGATCAAATATTTTGACTCATCTCCTTAATACTAAGATGTTGTACATCATTATTGACAAATCTAAACAACTAGGTAGAAATCGAAGCTAGCACTAAGAAGATGATATGGTGTTTTTTTAATAAAGATGCCTTATGAATAAAGCGATAACTAGTTATTTTTTGTGCTCCAATGTAATCAAGGTTTACTCATAATGTACACATTGAGCATAAAAAAATAAAAAATAAGATAAGAGCGGGGAGACATGGAGGGAAAAATTAACGCTCCTTTTATTCAACAAAAGTTAATTTGAATGTTATATTTATCTGCTCATATCATGTAATCAACATTCAACTTTCTAGATTAAGTATCTTACCAAGCAGGGTTCAACTTATCTTCCATGACTTGTTGATCTTCTCTACGACACATTGGATGATTGGAATATTACATTATTTTTTTGATTCGTTCATTATCTTCATATATATGGCTCAGATGGATTCTTTGGCTTGCAACATGTTTACACATCTCGCATTTTGTCCACTCCTTGTACCTCGCACTCTCCATGAATAGTAACTCATTCTATTCATTGCAGTGGCTCACAATACAATCTGTGCTCCATGAATAGTAACTCATTCTATTCATCACAGTGGCTCACAATACAATATGTGGTTTGTGTTTTCCATGTGGCATCACTGTGCTCAAAGAAATTACGATGAATCACCCCTATCTCTCTGAGATTTTCTTTAAAATATGTGACTCACTTTATGGTTTGTAATTATGTCTTTAAGGTTTTCAATTGTATAGTCGATGGCTCATGTTATCTATGCTACACATCATGGTTTGAATTGCATCCACGGAGGCTCGTGTTAAATATAATACACATTACTCACTATGATTTGTATTGCATAAGATATATGTCAGTAATACCTTCGACTATCACAATAGGATTACGATCATGATATATGGAAATATTAGCTATAGTGTATTTATGACAACGTAAGCATGGTGGATGACAACATACCCGTTGAATATGAAGTTGTGATTTTCATGGAGTGCATTAATGCTTGTTTTGGTCATCCTAGTTGTCACGCCATAAAAGCATTCAATGGATAATTGTTATCCTTGTTTTCATACCATAAACACGTTTAATTTGGATAATGGTTATCCAGTTTTGATTTGACAATGTAGGTTAACTTTTCTTGATGCTACCTTGTAAATGTGCACATACGTGCATTCATGTTTAGCATGATCGTTAACTAATTGACCGATTGGTAGCACGATCGATAACCAATTGACCTATTGGTAGTTTTCTTTGTTGGTGTAAAAAACTCCCATATCCATTCGATCTAAATTATTGACATCTTGTTTTACCCTCTTTGGCAAGGAAACCATGTACAATATAATTTTTGTTAAAAAACTCATTTGAGTTCTTCTCTAGATGATTTCATTCAACATGGAGCAAAGATGGAATGTGATTTGCAAAATTTTTGATCGAGAAGCTAATGGTTGCCTAAACCCACCTCTCTATGGAAGAGAAATAAAATGGAACATTCCTGATATAAAGGAGTTCGATAATGAAGCTAAGAAGGATGGGGTATGATGAGAAATCCTCTCGGGGTGTGGTGCCTTGGTTGTCGAATTGCTTAGTTGGAGTTCAATGATATCCCATAACAGGTAATAATGACTTGGAGCTTTGGCCTTGAGCCCATCAGTAGATACTGAGAAGAGTTCCCTGAGGGTAGTAAATGTTGGTCCACCATGATTGTGCATGCATGGGAAGGCCAACATAACTCATATCCTGGGTTAGTAAACCATTTGTAAGGTTCTGAGAGACCTCAGTTAACAAGAAAGGTCAGACCATTCCGTCAACATGAAATTGGAAGTGTTATTGTATCAAGGATTTCCTTCTTACAAAACATGTTGTTTTTACTTTGTTTGGAGATGTTTGAGACACATTGGTGAAGTTTGACTTTTTGTTTAAAATTGGCAAAATTTGTTTTGTAAAGCGCAATGCCAAAAAGGGGTTGGTTTTCAATGAAAATGTGCCCATTGAATCTGAGTAAGACTACATGGAGGTGATGTGTTTCATCAGATCCATTGGTTTTGATTTCCTATAGTTCTACACTCCCATGCTTCCTATTCATATTTTACAAACAATGCATATGTATGTCTTATCATTCAAGTTCTTTTTCTCCCATGGAGTCGATCATGATGTGGAATTGCTTTTGGTTTATAAACGAAATTCATGGTGTGGTCCCTTCTTGTTTATATGGTTGAACTTCAAACATTTTTATGCTTGCTAAGGTAAAAATACTACCAATCCCAAATTTTATTGCAATTAATATGCGAAATTGTTGCATCAGCAAGTTAGAATATCATAAGGATGAATTTTTTCGACTCTGCCATACGTGGTAAGACTCTCTCCATAATAAATAACAATATAGGTCAAAAATTCATAACTTGATGGATATATATATATATATATATATATATATATATATATATATATATATATATATATATATATATATATATATATATATATATATGCCACAATTAATGGAAAATACCTATTGGTAGTTTTAGGTGCACAATTACTCAATTATTGTATGTATTTTTTAGGACTGCACTGCACATATTTTATTTTGTACACATTAATATGTGGGAAACATCAAAACATGTATAACTTGGTATGCCATGGTTTTTTTTGTGTAAATAAGCTTTTGTATTAACAGAGTGAAAATATGTTACAAAACTTCTGTGATAGCAGATTTATGGCTGCTTAAACAGCTAGCCTAGCTTACTGGTAAAGGGATACATTGGCTACTTAGAGGATTAAACATGGCACACCACGCAGGGTGGCCGAGAAGTTACAGCATACCAAACCAAAACTGATTCCTCGAACTGAGTACATAGCAGAAGTAACATAAGAAGAGGCTTAGGAAGTGAATAGCAAAAAAAGAGGACTGCGAATTCTGCCATCAACGGTTGGCTAACCCCGGCTTCGGCGGGTTGCCTGGTGGGATGCCAGAGGTTTCCCCCCACTGAGTCTTAGCAGTGGTGCCGTCGGTTCCAACAACGTTCCGCAGGAGCTTAATTAACACTGTGAGCTTCTTGCTGATGGTGTCTGCTTGTTGGTCCAGCAAGGAGATCTTAAACTCTATGCTCTCCACCATAGCCATGTGGTCGTGCTCCATAGCATCCATCTATCGCTTGAGGTTCCGCACCTACTCGTCCTATTCTTCTTGGGCTTCCAGCACTTTAGCTAGCAAGGTCTTCATTCGCCACGCTTGCGCCTGGGTCCAGACGAATTGGGTGGCCCGCTTGAAGGTGGTTCCTGGGTCCAGCAACCAATTCACCTCCTTCCCCAACTGCTAGTCGAAGACTTGGATTTCCTCTTCCTTCACGCTATTCTCCAACTCATTTAGCTTGCGCTTGTTCCTCTGAGATGTTCTGGTCTCGTACATGGCTTTGGCCTGCTAGAGATCTTTAATAGCCAACTGTTTGCCACAGCTTTCCCCCTTCATGGTGTAGCTTGTTGCCACGGAGATTACTAGCACTAAGTTGGCAGTGGGAGCGAGCTTAACCTTGCTACACGTTAAAACTGTGCTTTCCTCTGAGGCCAGGATAATTCTTAAATAATCGATGGCCGGGGTATGGTCGGAGGGTGGCATTGGATGAATGTGCTACTTGCCTGTCCGGTTGATATAATCGCGGCATGAAGGGAGAATGGTTGGATCTGGGAATGATTGCCGGCGTTTATTGTCACTGTCCCCTCCCTCCTCCTCAGCCAGCCAGGTGTGCTGAGTCCTTCCTTGCTTACGGCGCTTGATATCGGAGCGGATCATGGGGAGGTACGTATCTCTTGATCTGTAGCTACTGACTGATATGCCTTGTGCTGTTTGTCCTTCGGCTTCTATCGTATTTAAAGTGGATCGCTTAGTTAGCATAACTTCTTACCGAAAATATTAAATCCGTCGTCGTACCATCGCCCCTTTCTGCTAGAGTTATGTCCATCCGGGCGAGCTGCATGCATTTTTCCTATAGGTCTGGGCAGGTGATGTCTTTCCACCAGCTATCCCATTTTTCATTGGGGTTCTCAATCCCGAAGTTTGCCAGGTGGTCCGCAACCGTATTTCCCTTATGCCTGATCGCCTGAAAGGTGAGACCTTTCATTTCGTTGAGCAAATTGGCTATGTTTTTGGTTACTTGTGCTAAGCGCCAATGCTTCGTTACCCTGCTTGCCGGCGTGCCATTGTAGATTTTCCTGGCCGCGGTGATGGCCACCTCTGAGTCTCCTTCTATTACTGCATTGGCGATTCGGTTCGATCTCAGAATTTGTAAGCCTTTTTCCAGAGCTGCAAATTCCATCTCGTTGTTGGTGCCTTCTCCCAGAGCCTGACTGTAGATGTAGAGAATTTCCCCTGTGTGATTTCTAATGACTCTTCCTATGCCTGCTAGACCAGGGTTACCCCTGGAGGCACCATCGAAATTAAGATTAAGGAAGCCTGTCGGGAGCTTGTGCCATCCATGCTGTCCTGTTCGAGGTTCTTGTTTGTTGCTTACGGTTGATGTGTTGTTCCTGTTCTCCAACTTGAAGCTTTTCAATATGCGCTGGTCCCTGGGTGAGAGATTTGTGTCGGGATTTGCAGTACATTTTGCTAGGATTAATTGGTGGATATTTTCGGTTAAGGTAAGTTGAGAGAACTCTAAATTGCTTTGCTCATTCTGGAAGATACGCCTATTCCTTTCCTTCCAAATGGTCCATGTTATGAATCTTGGTATAACTTTCCAAATGTTGTTTACTCTGAGATTGTTTGAGTAGTCGCGAGGCCATTGTGTTATTGTGTTCTGGATAGAATTTTTGTCCCTGTTTTTTTGTTGCATGATATTTTCTATCCAATTCCATATGTATTCTACCCATTCGCAAGAATTGAATACGTGATTGATAGATTCTTCTGCTATTCTGCAAAGAGGACATATAGAGGGACCCGAGAATCCTTTTTTCCGTAAGTTTTCCCAGGTTAGGGTTTTTCCTTGCATGAGGAGCCGGAGGAATGTCTTTATTTTAGGCCAAAAAAGGCCATCCCAAACCTTGATGCTCCAGGGCATGGCCTCCCTGTGTTCATTGTGCTCCAGTTGCTCCCTTGCTTCTTTCAGGGTGAAATTGCCACTGCCCTTCATTCCCCATCTGAGCTTGTCCTTTTCTATGGATGTTCTGATTTTTCTTTTGTTTATGGTGCTTAACAAGTTCTAAATGTTGTCATTTTTTTTTGTGGTGTTGTTTGTGTTCAGGGGTTTCCAGGGCCTCCACTCCTGCCCATTTCCATCAAGGCCTCAGTACTGATGAACTTTATAATTGCCCCTGTTCTGAGCTTCCCTTTTGTAATTTTCCAAGTCTAGAGTTGCAAGACGAGGTAGTTGCTGCCAAGCGTCCTCCCAGAAGAACGTTGTTTCTCCGTTGTGGATTTCCCAAAAGCTGTGGTCTTGAATTATACTTCTGTTGCGCCTAGCTAGATTCCAAATGGGAGACCCTTCTGGCACTTCCTGTAACCTGATTAGATCCTATTCATTGCAATCTGGGGTGTATTTCTCCTTCCAGTGCCTCGCCCAAGGAAGGGTGGGTTCTTTAAGCCAGCGCCACCATAGCTTGGCTCCACAAGTCATGTTGGAGGTGAGGGGGTCTATTAAATTTAGGCCACCTGCTAATTTTGATTTGCATAATTTATTCCAAGCCACCAAAGCCCATTTTTTTTTGTCCGAGTTGCCTTTCCATAAGAATGGTCTCTGGATGGTTCTTATCTTGTGAAGGACGCCTTGAGGGGTAGGTAGGATGGAGAGCATGTACTGAGGTATAGCTTGAAGGATAGCCTTGGTTAGGACTAATCTGCCCGCAAAGTTGAGGGCTTTGTATGTCCAGTGTCTGCATTTGTTCTCCAATTTTGCCAAAATTCTTAACTTGGTATGCCATGGTTTGCTGCAATACTTAGTTACAATTTCTTTTATGACAACAATATTGTTTTCAAATTATTCTGTATAATTATTTTAAGCAATCATTACATAAAAACAAGATTAAATGACGTATGGGCACTTTGTGTATAAACAAACTACACTGAAATGTGTGTACAATTTTATATGAGTTATTTTTTTTATGCATAAATCATCTCATAAGAACATGAATACCTTCTCCTTGGATTTGTTAATTTACATTATGCTTGAAGGATGTATGTTTAGTCTTCTTGTTGCATAAGATGAGTGGATATTGTCCCAAACTCTTGATGTGATTACATGCATGTGCTTACATATATGTATGACACTCATGTATGGATCATTTGTGTTGTTGCAATGAGTTTCATTTTTATGATTACATGCATGGATGACTAAAAATTCCCACTAATTACCACGATTTAAAATTGGTTTAATTTGAGATGGTTATAGTTGAGCTTGATGAATGAACAAATTTGCAATAATTGTAAGGTATGATTATTGAAAGGATGGATGATGAATTTTAGTGTTGTGGTCATCATGGCTTATAAATATGAAAGCAAGTGTTGAAAGGAGTAATGGGGGATAAGGAAATTTTGAATCATATGCCTTTGCTCATATTAAAATTAAATTATGAGTTGTACATTGTTTATCGAAGGACATATCTTAACAAAATTCAACCAACGTCGGTAAAGATAATCTATCCAAGGACATAACTCAATGAAATTAATTTTATACTTATAGAGTTCTTAAGAAAATATGAAATATGAAGGGAAGAAATGTTGAACTCTTATGAGGTAACTGGAAAACAAAAATAGATAAAATAGACAAGTGTTTTTCCATAGATCATGGCCAACATGAGGAAAGATAAAAAAAATAAAAATATATAGATGGAATCCATATAGATCATACGAAATAAGTTCATGACATTCTATCAACATTAGTATTGATGGTTAATTCATTAGTTTCCAACTTAGAACAGATTCATAATGTTTTCTTTCTTTGTATTTATTCATGAAGTTTCACATAAAATATCGTTAAGCTCATGAAAGATGGGTCTCTGTATGTGGTAGGAGACTATATAGTTTTATACTTGTATTTGAATTTAAGATTTTTGTGTTGATTGGTGCATTTATATGTAATGATGCAGTTCATCTTTGGATGTGGTTTTTTCACTGGTGGAACTGTTTAATTCACCCTTAGTGGGAAAAATTCTCCAAATATACACTACTCAAGTGAACAAAACCTTATCGGGTCATTATTTATATATTCAGTGGCAACATGCCTATTTAATTTGACATGCTAGTTTGGAACCTACATGTTTCTTTCTGCATAAAGCAATATCCCAATAAATGTAACTGGGATATGCAAGAGGTGCAAATTATATTTCCATTTTAAACTGAATTGGGGTTGGAATTGTGAAGAGTGTGCATACATGCAACACGAATCACTATATGCATGTCAAGACATCATACATTAATAAATTTATGACTTTAATAAGTAGGTTAATGGGAATGGAACCCAAAAGTACATCTAGTGTAAATAGATAATGGGAGTGTAAAAGTAGCTCCTAGTACTCTCGATTAATAGCATAAAGACAATACTAAATACAAGATCAAGAGCACATTCTTAAATTCACTCAATTCCAATTTGTCAACTCAAGGTTTGCAACCTCAAATTCCACAACCTGGATGTGCATATAAATCTAGATATAGATGGGGTTTTGTTAGTAATATCTCACAAATAAGGACCTTTCAAATCTGCAGCAAGAAGAAGATGCTTTTAGTAGAATGCTTGTAGATCATACGAATGTACTTCTTCGAAGAATTGATCAGATTGAAATGATTTGTATGACTCTACTATATATAAACAAAGTATATGTGCATTATGAGAACATAAATGACAAACAAATTAGATATGGTAGTGCTTGATGCATTGGAAATAGAAATAAAGCAATTCAGAGTAGCCTAATAACTAATAAGAATTGTACACTAGACTCAGAACATGACTTGTCCTAATTAATTAACATTTTTTTGGTAAAACAAAAGACTTCACATTAATACATCTTATGATGATCTAAGGATCTTATGCTAGTAGTAAAATAATGCATGCATCAAATAAGGAGTGACATATAAAATGTTCAAGACGATGAAGAGAGAGGATAACAAACCATGCAATAGCTCGATGTTACAATGATAGGATGCTTCAACCATATCATATGCCTAAGTGGTATTGGTAATAGAGATTGTTGTAAGATAATGGGTTTCGATAAAATGATATCTAACAATATATTCAAATTAATTCACAATCGTATAATCTAGTATACATATTTTTGTACCACTATTTCCTACCAAGCAACCTTGGAGAAGTCTATATGTCATATTGCATGGATAGTGTTGTCTGGTTTTAAATATGACAAATATCAATTATTGCATAAACTACTCTGGAATTTATTTTAAGGAATTTAATAATTGATTGTATTTCCAAGAAATGAATTATATTCTATCAAGTAATGATTTAATGTTAAGTTGGGGTATCAACATGTTAATGACCTACGTTCACACCTTGGGACACATAGTGCCTAAAAACTTAGTGGGTGTGGAATTGAGAGAAGTGTAACCCTCATTCATGACTCATGTCTAGGAAGTGTAGGTACTTACATACTGATTATTCGATTGATTTCAGATATACACTGAATTATTCATGGTGAAAAAAATGTTGGGAGAAGTGGTAAAAAGAGAAAACAAGAAATTATATGGCATAACTAGATTATGAGTGGTCTACTTTGGAGTAACAAACAATTATTTTCCTCGCTAAAGACAAGGTTAAGGTTGTTTTAAAAATTCAAATACAATATTGAAGGCCATACTATATTAGCTATCAAAAGCTTGCTTTATGATTTGGCGGAGGTCATATTCCATTGTCATTAAGACTTTGTCTAGTGACAGATTCAATCCAAAAACTCAAATATTTGGTATTGTAAAGTTGTATTATGCAAGATTACTTCTATGTTATCCTTTTGCTAAAATTTTCTTGCAACCACAAGATACATGAAAATTATTAGCTAAATAAAAGAACTTGAATACTCTGACATAAAATTATTTAGTTATGCTCTAGTTGCAGAAGTGGAACATGTCCATGGATTCCTTATTCCCCAATCAACTAACTGAGCATGGTTTGATTGGACTTGCCTAAAGGTAGTGTGAATAAATAAAGAAATTTTTGGCATTAACTTGATGTTATATTAATTATACTAACATGGTTTGAAAACATGTGGATAAGGTACATCTCATGCATGTGATGTTATGGACATTTGATATGGTGTACACGTTGTACAGGTGTTACTGTGTACATGTGGTACATATGGTACTGGTGTGGATGCAGGTATTGCTTGATGTTGGTTGACATGTATAGTTGTATGTGTGTGATGCACACTATGTGTATGTGCATAGTTGAGGAGAAGGCACTGGGTGGCTATCTAGTGTGGAAACAAATCTAGAGTGCATGCAAAATAAAGACATAAGTGGAAGCTAAGGATTGATTAAAGGATAAATATCTGTATTTTAATTTAGTTTTAGTATGCATGTGATTTATGATTATGGTCTATTATGATTACATGTGGTCTGTGATTAGGTTATGATGGTTACATGAGATTTATGATTTTAATGGTTATGTTTTGAGCTAACTTGATGTGATTTTTTTATACATGTGGGTTGGTCAAATGTGCTATTTTTACTTGTTGTGACTAATGCAGGGAGACTGTAGGAAGCAAGCGTTCTGCAAGAACACAAATGCATTGGAAGAACATGCATTTCTTCATATTATTTAAATACAATGAAAATTAGGAATCATAGTTAAATGGAAGGTAACATTAACCCGTAGTTACTCAAATAGTAGTATTATTATATAAATTATGATATTAAATGTGGCAAACAGAATTGAGTTTTTGCATCTGAAGTCTCTCACAAAATTGATTGAAACAAATGTTTTTTTTCTATGCAAAGACTAAGCTATATTATATTAAAAAGGAGAAAATATGTACAAGAGGGCGAAACCTCTGAGAGTGCCATTGAAGCTTGCAGCTCTCTATCATGCTGGCATCAAAAATATCAGTTCCACTGAGGCGAGTGCCCCTTACAAAGGATGAGTTACAGAGTGGAGAATTCATAATCAAAATGTGTCAATACAAAAAACAGAATTGCCTGAATGCTGAGTACAGGAAAGTTCATTGCTGAAGGGGCTTCTGCTACCAGGATTCCACTGCAGGCATTGAAACCGCGACCAACTGAACACGCACCATCCGCCGATTACACACCATATACTGCGACCAGCCGAACACACACTATCGCCCATAACCTCGACCAGACGAGCCAGCGACCAACTGACCACATACCAATGACCATAACCATCGACCATAACCATCTACCATAACCGCGACCAACCGAGCACACACCATCGACTATGACCACGACCATAACTGGACATTTCCAAAAAACGCGACCACCAAAATCGAATAGATATCCCAGCAAATGTCAAGCATACCTCAAAAAAGAGCAGGAGAAGATCGCTTACTTGACATTATCTGGTTTGTAGACTTTGAACTCGTCCAGAGGCTCCCAAGAGATCTCCATTCCCTCCGGAACATCTTCCAATTTCATGCCTGGCGGTAGTTTTGGGTACAGAGTGTTGGCGTGGTAGAAATCCGGCAACTTGGGCTCGCCTTGCTGCTGTGGCGAGGATGGGGTGACTTCTGCCCATTCCTAGGGAATGATTGCCTGTTCCTGAACCAATTCAGGTCCTTTCGAGTCTAACATGCTACCAATTTCCGCCAGGACCTCAGCTTGTTCCTCTGTGGGTGCCGGAGAGCTCTCCTCAACCAATTTACTTGGCGAAGATTGGGAGTATGAACTATCCTTCCTCCTCCAACTTGGCGAGGAAATGTTGGAGTTTCCGGGCGATTGATCCGTCGAAGTTCCTTCCTCCACATCTTCCTCCTCAAAAATAACTGTAATTAACGCCGAAATAACAGGCCTGTTGGTTCTGCGGCGGTAATGAAACATGGCCGATTGAACCGTGTTGCTAATTGAATGCCCTGAATCCTCTGTTCTGTTAGAGGATGGAGAAGCACAGGTAAGAGGGGAAACTCTCCGGGGACTGCGACTTCCTCGTCCTCCAGCACCACTTCTTTGGCCCTGATGGCGCCCCCGACGTGGAGTGGCTCTGTACCGAGGAGCCATAATGATAGTCTGTAGAGCAGGTGGTAAATTCAACCCTGTTGGCCTCTGGAACACACACCAAGCTAGAAGCCCAATGTCACCACCGCAAAGAGGCACCCCCGAGCGCGTCCACTTGCCAGCTTTTTCACTCAGTTGCAGATAGGATGAGAACGGAGGCAACTAACTGTGTACAGGCTTAAACTCTAACCATTCCCTCTCACCTAGCGGCGTAAATTTAACCCAATCGAATGACTGCAATCCCTCCTCCACCATCCTGATATTCTTCCTGCTCATGTCTTGAACCAGACGCTGCATTGAAGGGCTTTGAATGCTCTTCACTCCCGGCGGCCAACAATAAATGCAATTCATGGTGAATGCCCCTCCCGAGATTGAAACAGCTGCCCGTTGTCCTCTCCGCGTGGCAGTCTGTTGTTCTCCTTAATGACTCGACAGACACCCGCATCCGGGTGTTAATTGAAACAAATGTTACAGGTAGTAATGGAAGGATATTTTCTGGTAGAACTCCTTTGTAACCTATATATCAGAAGATCTAATTCATATGGTTAGGCCATGGGAACTTGTAAATTGAGAAACAACTACATGTGATCGAGGAAATAAATTGTAAGATGCAGTAATACATTGATGACAATGTAAATTTAAGGGGGGATGTATGTAACACCCCTCTGTTGTATGTAACACTTTTTTTCTATCATGTTGGACCTAAGCTAAGCCTAAATTGTAACAGAAAAGTGAACTCTGAGGTGTAACGATGAAAGTAAATACTTTATTATTAAATAAATAAAGATAATTAAATCGCTTGGAAAACGAAACACCAAGAGATGAGATTCTTGCCAAATAAAATCCCTTTGGTGAATGGAAATGAATAATTCTTTCATGATAAGACTTCTAGATAAAATTTTAGATAAGATTAATGGAATGGGAGATAAATATCCATTAAGTTTTTTAGTTGGAGAAAGATGCTAAGTTTAAGAAAAAAATAAAAGCCTTGCAGGAAAGAAAGGCAAGCTTTTATGGGAAAATCGTGGAGGGAGATAAAGGCAAGAAAGAAAAATATAAAAGCCTTGTAGGAGAGAAAGGCAATATTTTATGGAAAAAGCCTCGCAGGAGAGAAAGGCAAGATTTTCTGGGAAAAGTCTAAGCAAGTAGATAAAAAGATTCCCAAAAAGCGAGACACCGCTAAAGGAAACAATATCATGAAAGAGAGTATTAAATACCCATTGAAGAGATCAACAAGAGGCAGACGATCCATGGCAAGAACTCTTGGCTTGGGGGTGAACTGGAGGAATTCAGTTGTAGGTTTGGTGGCGGTGCTTGATTTTCCAAGTGACATTCTTTTAGCTATTCTGGTTCGATTCAATTGAATGGGATGTTATGTATGTTAGCTCCTTACTCTTTATGTCATCGAATATCTAAGCATATGGGTATAATGGCATGTGTTATCCTTGTTTATAAGATGATTAAATACTTGTGCATGTGACAACTACTGAAGATAAATTTAATCAAAGTAAAATGATAGTGATTGGAGCATAGTAGGTGGTTGTTAATACTGGGTCAAGGAGGCACGTGATATACTGCTACTTCATTCCATTGCCAACGTCCCACCACCAACAGAGAGGTTATTCGGTTTTATTCTTCTGACCACAAAAAAAGCATCATGAGGATAAGAAATTATCCTGAGAAAAATACAGGCCATGTTCTGCCATGGGAACTCATCCTCTGACAAAGACATGAAATAATCATCTTACAACATGTAGAAAAAACATATATGTTACCATGTTTTTCTATTTGTTTGAATGTTTTTTTTATTTTTCAATTAACAAGCTTGGAATATCAACAAACTTATCAACAAGCTTGACACCATACCATTTCAAATGTTATAATGTTTTTCTATGTATTTGAATGCTTTTTTATTTTTCTATTAACAAGCTTGGAATATCAACAAGCTTGGCATCATCCCAACTTGAAAGCAGTTATATTAATTATATTAACTGAATAAGTATGTAGTTACTAGTTTACTAACCTGCAAGTATTGCAATTCCAATATCCACGGAACGATGCGAGAGCACATTCGTCTGAAGTGCCCATTTGACCAAGAAATTTTTATTCACTTTTTTCTAAAAACTCAGATGGCAGCATGGCAGAATGACCATGAATGGACGAATAACCCACATAAAAGGCTACTTAAGCCAGTAAAGCCGATGCTAACTCTAAGAGTTCCTGATCAGTTATAATAGCCATGCTTCCGAAGAAAATATAAATAACTGAATTGGGCTCTTGGCAGAGATATTTTTTTTTATCACTTCTAGATTATGCCTGTAAAACAAAAGGGCCTATTACATACAAGGTCGGAATTCTTTCTTGGAGTGCATCGAGTATAGGACGATCAAGCTCATCAAACGTATTAAGTAATATTAAATCGACTTCCAGAACAGCTTGTACTTCAACTCCAGAATGTCCTTGTGTCTCAATTCAGTGGGTAAATCTTTGACATGCAATGGGGGCATTCCAGGAACACAGGTGATTAGCTGTTCCACGAATCCATGTGTTAAACACTACACATCATCTGCAACATTCAATAACATAAGCAAGCAAGTTGTCTTTGCCATGACAAATGCATGGAGAATTCGTACAAGAAATCAGTAGGAGAGGAAGTTACTATACCTTTGTCCGGAATATGAATTAAGCGAACGAGAAGAGGGGCGAAGAAATAAGCACAGAAGCTGGAAGCGCTGTGGGTCTAGAGGGATACTCTCGGAATTCCCAGCTTCCTCACATTTTTCTGTGGAAACGAGACAATCCAGTCTGAGATAATACATATAACTGGAGGAATGTTTGTTTGTCAATGTTTCAACTTGTCAATCAGCTTGTCAAAATGCAGAGGGGCATTATCTGTGAAGGACCAACATAGCTCAGCTAGTTTGGAGGTCTGTCCATACTCAGGAGGTAGGCCATCCGAAAGAGTTTTAAATTTGAAGTCGAACAGACAATGGTTGGCTTTCGTGGACATGCAAGTGTAATCCATGCATGGTGGTGGGTTCTGTTTGCTTTTGTTAGCGTGCACATGTATGTGGTCATTGTCATATTGGCACATTCGAACAACAATAAAGATACAAGTATACTTTAGTGGCCCAAATAATATGGTAAAAATACAAATATACGCTGGTAGATTGTGTTGTTGGTTTTTATTTTTTTAATGTGCTATAATATTTAAATAATCTTGTTTTGGAATTTAAATTATGTTAATGGTTTTTATTTTTCTAATGTGCTATAATATTTAAATAAAGTTGTTTTGTAGTGTTCTAATCTTCACTATTCATGTAAAACATTACCGAGTAATTTTGTATAAGAACTGTTAGTGAATATTTAATTAATTTATTTTTTTAAATCTGTGGACGAACTGCTCATTACAGACGTCCGTCGTGATTCTCGTACAAAACTGCAATTGTTAGTGACATCAAAATATGTTAAACTAATCTAAAGACAATACAATAAAAAGAGATTTATGATAAACATTATAATAGTAATATAAACGAGAAGTTGCATAATTACTTCAATAGATTTATGATGAACATTATAATAGAAATATAAAGGAGAAGTTGCATAACTACTTTAGTAGATTAATGATGAACATTATAGTAGCAATATAAACGAGAAGTTGCATAATTACTTATCATAGTGATTAAAATCCATGATAATAGAAAGAGATTTATGAAAAACATTATAATAGTAATATAAACCTGAAGTTGCATAATTACTTTAATAAATTTATGATTAATATAAACAAGAAGTTGCATAATTATGTTAATTCTGTTATCATAGTGATTAAAATCTGTGATGCTTTTTTAAACGCTGACTTGGTATAATATCTCACCCTGAATACTCTCCCTCATGGTTGATATGTGTATTAATGATTTATCTATAATCACTTGAAAATTTGATTTATGATGAACATTATAATAGCAATATAAACAAGAAGTTGCATAACTAACATAATGATTAAAATCCAGGATGCTTTTTTAAATGTTAATTTGGTATAATATCTCACCGTGACTACTCTTCCTTATGGTTGATATGTGTATTAATGATCTCTCTAATCACTTGAAAATTTGTTGATGTCCTTTGTTAGGTCACAATCATTACTGGCATTTTTTTAGAGACCAGATTATATGACATACTTCCATCCCTGCGAAAATTAATATCTCTAGATTTGGCGTTGAGGATTTCAGCGTTGTTCACGATTTGAATATTTGAATATAGATTTTATAATTGCAATAATAAATTATTTGATATTTTCTTCATGGATGGAAACGCATGTTTTTTTTAATTTTTCAACAAGGGCTCATGATTTTAACCTATCGTTCATCCATTAAACTAGGTAATCGTTATGTCAATGTATCATCGTTTAAAGATTATTATCATTAGTTACCTTCCATAACTTAAAGTTGGTCTACATGTCTGCAGGAACTACCGGAACGCTACTTGACCTTCTTTCAAGAGTTTGCGTATGCATTGCTAATAAATGATAAAGTGCACCTCATTGTTTTTTTAGTTTCCTTAAAAATCATATCCGGGCTCTCATAATGAGCCGACCCATACATTGCTTCGAAATCCTAGCTCTATGGGTATTTCTATGGAATACTTGCGATAACAAAGCGAATTGGATTCCTCCTCAACAAGTTTATCTTGATATGTAAATCGTTAAAGTTTAATCATTAAGTATGTTTAATTTATTTATATATAATATAAATATGTGGTTAAGAAAGAACGAAATTATTTGATTATATATAAATTATTGGAAAAAATAATATTAATATTACCGTTTATAAATTAAATCAACATTTAATTTATAATTACTAATTATATGGGGATGTGTTCTCTAATCCATTTTACATTTAATAGTTAGAAATATAAATATAAATAATTTTTATTTTGTTTTTATTAATAAACTATAATATGACATTAAAAATATACAATATATAAAAAATAGTTATAAATTAAAATCTATTTATCATATATACATAAAATAAAAAATAAAAAAAATGTATTTTTTACTATTTATTAAAAGTTGAACATTCTATTACATTTATTGTATTTTTTTTAAATGATACAATTTGTTTGTCCTCTCACATAATATATTAATATTAAATCGCATTATTTTTTGGATTAAAATATATTGAAATTATTAATTTTGATTAAGAATGGGTCTAATTATTATGATGCAGGAGCATCTAGCTCCGAGGAGACAGAAGGTGGTTGACGGTCTCATGGAGAGACAAAAACACACCATCATACATGCATAGTTGTACAGGTGTTAGACTTGTCAGTTATTTTACTTTATTTATTTGTTTTTATTTGTCAGAAGGTCGTTAGGACCAGGTAAATTAAAATTGTGAACTGTTTCTTTTCAATAGGAATTAGTAACAGTGAAATAGGTTGATAGTTAACTAGTCTCTTATTGAATTGTGTTAGTTAGGAACAGTTAGAAATTGGTGGACAGTTACCCAATTTTGTTGGGGCAGTTCTACCTGAACAAAGACTGTTGTGCCTCAGGAGATTAAAAGGAAAATGACAAACAATGTAAAGGATTCCTCAGACAGTGAAACAAAAAGATACAGTCATTTCAAAATAAACATTTATTTTATTTTCTCTATTGAATCACCACTGTATAAACAAATTTCATGCATCAATACATAATTCTGTGTAACTAATTTGCATTGGAATAATAAGACAGAGAGAATTAACGAGCAGAGCAGAGCGCAGACATATAACTAATCACTTCCAGACAGAGGAGAACGAGAAATTTCGAGCGCAGACAAATTTCAAACAGAGAGAATTAACGAGAAGCGCAGAGCGCAAACATATAAATATCACTTCTAGACAGAGGAGCACGAGAAACTGCGAGCGCAAACAAGCTTCAGGTAACCCATATAACCCTCAAATTATTTATGAATAAAGCAATGCCGGAGTGAAATCAAATAAAGATGTATCATTTCATTATCAGTTATAAGTAAAATATACACAGTCCGGGCATCTCACGCTCCTGTCGAGACACAAAGCTCATTCAAACAAAGCCACGAAACAGAGTTTCGAACAAGTGTATGATACAACCAGACGGAATAAACCAAAATTATTACAGCAAGAAATTACCAACAGACTCGGGCGAACGAGGGTTTCTATCAACTAAACATCGACCTACAGGACGAGGGTTTGAATACCCATCTTACAAAGTGACTAAACATCGACCTATAGGATGAGGGCTTGAAGCCACCAAATACCCATCAAGGGTTCGACAACTGAGTATCAATATTACAGAACAAGGACACAAGACCAACGTGACAGACAGACAGAGAGTTACACAGTCCAGCATACTATTAAATTCACCACTCGGGCGACGGACTGATGAACAAAATGAAGTCTCAAAACCTCTATAGAAACTGACATGGTAAGACCCTACCCGTAAGAAGGAACTGGAGGCTTGAATGACTACCAGAGATCGTGGAGGACGCCAAACCATAGAGCCCGACCACAGGGAGCCACCTACAACGAAATGAGAGCAGATTAGAAACATTTACAGTCACCAATAATCATTAAAAACAAAAGTCGTATGAAGATTGGAGCATAGAACCTCACCTGGAACTGAGGAGGCGGAGTCGAGAAAACGAAACGACCACCATACCCTGAAGACCAGTAGCGAAGGCGTTAGGGTCGAAGAGATGAGGGATAAACAAGTTCAACAGAGAACCAGCATTTACCTTGGTAACAGAGTCGAAGCTCGATAACTCAGAGGAACCCCTGTCACGAGAAAAGCTCACAAGTTAAATGAACAGAGACGACATTCAAACAGCAGAATCGAACTAACAAAGCCGTAAACCAAAAAACAAACCCTGTGCAGAGAGGAGGGTGCCTCCATAATCCATTGAAACACTACCTTAAGAGCATCAAAGGGCCGAGAATGCCCATAGAACCAGTACTGAGACCAGAACGGCGGAGGTGAAAAAGCTCCCACAGAGCAGAACCAGAACTCGGCATAGTGAAAAGTGCAAATGACAAATGAGCGGGACAGAGGTTGACAAAAGGCCAGGGACCGTATAAGAGAGAACCGGTAGGTGGAGGTTGTTAACCGACGGGACCAGTAGAAACCCTAAACAAATATCGGGCGAACGTACCAGCATTTAAAGTCAACAGTTAATACATTCAGGACGCCAAGTCTTGTCACCTTAGGTCACCTTGGGAACGGCGGGAGGCCATCAAAAGTGGTATCAGAGCTAGTTTCTTGAGTTGGAACAAATGGAACAAGTGGAAGCT
>APFE031734552.1:13969-27560 GCA_000404065.3 Pinus taeda | reverse complement strand
ACTTTCTCAAAAGACAATCAAAGAAACAATTCTCTTTATCTTTTCAAAGCGCACAAAACATGACCACTCTTTACTTCACGAAAAAATTCCTTTCTCTTTCAAAAACGTCAAATGCTACTCTAAAGCAAACTTCGCAAAGGAGATCATTGATATTTCCCTATTTAATAAAATCATGTAAAACTAATCTAATCAAAGCAGTTTCAAGATCTATAAAAATCTATGAAAAATCACTCAAAAGCAAATCAAAGGAAATTTACCTAATATTTCACTAACAAGTTAATCTAAGAAGCAAAAGCTTACTAGGATGATTCCGGGATGTTTTACTCTGCAACAATCAGTCCAAGGACTAGTTTATGTAGAATCACAAACTAATCAAAACAAAAATTCCATCTCTTTTTGTTCTTTTTGAAAATGAAATTCAGAACTTTAAATGAACAAGCTATATTGAAATTTTGCAAGGAGACAACGCAAAGGTAGGTCGCTCACGAGGGTAGACTTTGCGATTAGTCCGACTCGTAAGAAGACTGACAAAACCAGAGATATCTAAGGCTTTGCAACTTCTAAACCCAAAGTCACTACAGGACCAATATAAAAATCAAAACCCTAAGGCTAAAATCCCAAGGAATTTCACTAAAACTTTTGACACTAATGGAACAAGTACAGGTGAATATTTTTGACAGTCAACCAGTGGATCTGGGCAGTAAAGACTAAGAAAAACAAAATCTAAAAGAAAAAAGTGATAAAAAAGGGAATTTTCTCAATTTTAACAGGGTACGCAGGCAGCCCGTTTAACCAGGTGCGTGCACGCTCTGTGTACATAGATACAGTGCGTACAAGTACGCACTGTGTCTAACGCAGAGGGTGCGTACTACTGTAAAATAAAGAAAACCTAAGTTCTAACTCGACTCTAAGCTAAGCCACCCAAAAACACAGTCAAGCAACCAAAAAAAAAAAGAAACAAGACTCTTTTCAGATCAAAGTAATGCTCAAAGGAAAAATCAATCACATCAATGGATTCCCCAGCGGAGTCGCCAATTTGTCATGCGGAAAGAGTTATTTTGCGGACAAACCTAACCTTCCTAGGAGTCTAAGACTCTCTAGTGACAAACAAGACAATTAAGAGAAATCCTTCTCTAAACATGCATTATCCTATGAGAAACCAAGTGTTTTTCGATCCTACCTGAAATCCAATGCTTGTTTTAGCAGTCTAGCCTCGTCGATCCAGATGAGCTCCTCCTTCACTTTGAAACCTACATACACTAACAATCAAACGATTACATAACACCTGAATAATCCATAAAACAAAGCATATTCAACATATAGACCAAGGAGTATATGAAACAATTCATTAACAACAAATCATTGAGAAGAATGGACTTATTTGTATTAAGGAAACAAAAAAGAAACCATTACAACCTGAGCCTTGGTGTTGTGCAAGTTCCTCCCAGGGTCCAGCAAGAGTTTTCCTCTACATTGACAAGCTCACCCACTTCCAAATGAAACAAGAAAGGATGGTAATCTCTCCTCACAAGCTTACAATGGAAGTCCTAATTCCAGCAGCATCTACCCTTTGGAATGTTCAGCTTTCAACCTCCCCTCCCTTGGCCCAATGCCTGTATTTATAGTGTTGTAGAGGAAGTTATTCAGTTCCAACATCAATGGGATACTCCCTCTTTTGGATGGGGTAGCTCCTCTCTTGATGGGATAAGTTCCTCTATCATAGGGATGCATGAACCATCTGGAGGCGCTCAATACACATCAAACACTCTTCTAGAAGGCTCTGGAAGTGACCACAAGTAACTTTTTAAAGATGAAACTCGCGCCTTTTGACCTTTACAGGGGTACGCACCCATCCTTTGGCTTACAGAGCATACAAGTATGCAGGTACAGTGTGTTTGGAATGCGTACACGCAGGCAAGGTAGAGAGAACCTGCGTACCCAGAGATAAACATGTTTTTAAGTGACTTTCTCTTTTTTGAAGTTTGACATGAAGAGCAGAGGTATGAGGCTTGACAAGGAGGATAATATGACTATTGATGGAGCCATATTAACTGTAGATAGTCATGGTGACAAATTTCAGTGTAACACCCTTGAAATTGTTTCATTCTCTATTGCAGGTTCTTGTTGTAGGATGCATATTTCATTACTTGCAATTGCTACAATTTTTCTTTGACTTTTCTTGAATCTGTGCTAAAACACAATCTGATCTTGTCTACTACACTTTCCTCTTCAAATATTCGTTCAACCATGCACTGTTTGCACAACATTGCGTCTTCAATTTGTCTTTTGTGCTCTTCTTCTTGTGCTTCATATTCTTAACTTTTTTTCTGTCGTATTCCTTGATAGAAAAATTTTATATCTTCTTGACTCCATTGCTAAAAAAAGGTTTCAATGCATTCATCTTTGTCTTCAGAAACATCCATATCATTCTTTTCACTTTCATCATCAGGTACTACTACATTTTCCCTGTAATCTCCACACTCAAGATCATTATTCACCATTTCATTCAATTCCTTTATTCCAACTGTTGCTTTAAGACTCACTTCAATTTGTTCTATTGATTTCTGAATCCATTCTTCAATGAGCTTCAAATTTGCATCAAACTTATTAACAACCTTGCTTTCAAATTTTTCGCCCATGCTATTATGAACACCTGCATATTAAAAAAAAATATTAAAAACATCTTCATTGTGCTCTTCAGTGAAATCTTCCTGCTCTATCTCTTCCTTCTTTGCCTTCTTTTCAACTTCACTTAAACTATCTTCCACTATTATGTGGTCAATGGATATTCTCATAAAAAAATCTTCAATCACTTTATCATGTTCTTTATCATCAACGACTGCTAGATGACATATTGCTTCATGAGTAGTTCCAACTGTTTCATATCTTGCTGCTACACAAATTTAACCTTACAATGATTAGTTACTTTCAGTTTTGCTTTATCATGTATCCATCCAAGCGGGTAGGGTTTTGGATGTGGTTTGGTTTCCAAGCTTAGCTTCTTTACCAAGGACTCTAAAATTAAGTTTTCTTGGGATCCAGTATCAAATAGAGTTTCCACTTTTGTATGGTTTATGATAATTATAATATGGAATAGCTCAACTATCTTTCGTTCATTAGGAAGAGACTCATCTATTGAACTAGTGCCTTCATGTGATTCAGAATTAACATGAGGTGTAAGAGTACCTTTTGTTCCTGCTGCTGTGATCAATGCTTCATCTCCTGAATCGGATCCAAGGTCCTGCTACACGGTTTCCACTCTCTCCTGCTTCCCTTTTCCTCCATACTTCTTTGGTCTCTTTTCTAAGTATCGTTTTCAACAATGATCGTCATCATGACCTTCCTTTTTGTAGTGATTGCAATAAGGTCTTTCTCCTTCATCTTTCTTGGCTGATGTCGTCCTCTTCTCCTTTCCTTTTCCTTTCACTTTGGGTTTTCCATTTGGAGGTTTGAAAGGTGATTTCTTGAAATGATCATCTCTTTCATTTTTTCCCATGTTCTCAAGATGGATTGCCTTCACACTCGCAGAGTCAATAGTAGTTGGTTCAAACAATAATAATGAATGTCTAAGGTAACTATGTAATGATCCAATATACTTAGTTACTACTTCATGTGAGTCAAGTGTAATGTCCAGATTAAGTGTCTTTTTTCTAAATTCCTCTATAAATCTTTGAACATACTGACCTCTGCCTTGCCTTAAGTATTTCCAATCCATTAAGGCTTTTTGTTTATAACCCAAGGGATAGAATTGTTCCTTTAATGCAGAAATGAAATTAGGCCAAGAGTAAAGAAGATTACCCACACTCTTACTGCTTCGCAATTTGCTCTCACACCAAACGAGAGTGGTGCTACTCAGCCGAAGAGAAGCCAACTGAATCTTTGCCTCGTACTCATCGATATGTTGAATCCTGCAGTAGATTTCAATCTGCCTAATCCAGTTTTTAAGATTTTCTGCATTACTTTCACCATTAAACATGGGAAGATCAAATTTGACATCTAATTTAAATAAAGGTTTCTTAGATGCATCCCTTGAATATCTATGATGATGGTGATGAGAGGAAGAAGAACTTTCACTCGTGGAAGGAGAAGGAGGGGGTTCCTCTCCACCATTTCCATGCATTGAACCTTGTTCTTCTGGTTTTCTCTCTTCTGCTTTCTCTAGCCTTGAAATCAACTGACCGACATTCTCTGTGATTGAATAGAAGGTTTTGCGAAAATTGCGCTCCTCTTCATGATGAGCCTCTTCATCTGCCATGTTTCTCCTTCGATGTACACACCCTACTTCGGGATCGAAAGACTTTAGTTTCCTTTCGCCTCTTCGAAGCCCGATTCTCGTTAGCTTACAAACATGCAATTCACATCTAAAAAGACCTGCTCTGATACCACTTGTTCCAAAATCTTTTGCTTATAGATGTGTTAAAGAACTCTTGTCTCTTCGTTATAGAAACACATAAAGCATGAAAGAAGACAAGACTTGATAACGAAGTTCGTCCATCTTGGACTATGTCTTGGGGCCCTACTCAATCAATGGGGAGACCTTCATTCATTAAGTGGCATGAAAAAGAAGAGTAGAAGCATCAGTTACAAAAAGGAGTCTTATTCCTCCATAGTGAAAAATGGCCAAAAATGCAAATCTCTAATGGAGAAACAGACAATTCCATTGCGTTCGTGGCATCGAAAAGTGTTGAAACCATATAAAATTTGTCAAATTCTGACAAAGTGAAATTTTGGCCCTCCTGCAAAATTCTGCCTCGAACCACATGCACTGCCTCCTCTGCCTGAGCGCACTGAGAAAATAGGTTCATATAACGTTTGTTGGGTGGATTGACTAAGAAAGTGGTTTGGTGTGTTGGTTGTGATCCAATTTAATAGGGAGGAGGTTGGGAGGTCAAACCCCGCCTCCTCCTTTTTTATACACCACAAACAAATTTGTTTTTAAATTAAAATAGTGGTTGGGTCGGGCCCACCCAGCATACCCATCTCTGCCCGCATTATTTTTTAAGTAGATGGTCCGCGCCCCAAGGCCGACCCACCACCTTAATGGTCGCATACCGCTCCGTAGTGTAGGTCGTTATGAGGTTTGTGGGGTGGCGAGGTCATGGCCGCCCACTCCACTTTGAAGTTGGTTGATGGGAGATCTGCGGGAGGGGTCGGGGGTCGCGGCCCACCCCTCCACCATTATTACATTTGTTGTTAGTTGCGGGTGGGAGTTGGGGTGGCGGGGTTGGTGGCCTACGACCCCCTTTTTTATATATTTTTTTGTTATATAAAACAAAAGGGGTACTTTTTCTGGAAATTCGTTTTTTGGGCCGAAGGAGTCTTTTTAAATAGGCAACGATTTTGCCCAAAATCTGGCCAGGTACTTGTCGGAAATAGTGAGGAAATTGGGGAAATAATACATAAAAACTTGTTTATGGTAGCGAGTCGCTCTTTAACATGGCACTCTTTCACCTTCATGAATGTTTTGGGTTAGGGAATCCACTTTCTTATTTATTAATCACACCTCATTGAAATCATTCATGATGGGTCTTTGAGTCAGTTCCATAACTCCTTAAAAGTGTCACTGATATGAGTCAATAGAAATCCACCCTTAGTTGACATCTGGAACAATACCTCTAGCCTTCTTCATGTATGTTGCCCCTAAGCTAGCTCTGAATCATCGCATTTTGTCTCAAATCTTGATACCTATTTTGTGTCTTTGATGGGGGATACATTAAGGCCCTCTTATTATGGGTCGCTTCCTATCAACATTAGCACATTAGCTAGGAAGTTGACTTACAAACTCCTTCAGTTCCTTGGAACTTACATACCTCAATGGAAAGTCTCCTTGCTTTTGGTGACAGGCTCTCATCATCGGCCTTTAACCAAAATATTATGTGTGGTGTTTGACTTCAGCTCATTTATTCACATCACATTGATTACACTTTAGTACCTTCAGAGACATAGTCATTATTGGTGGCTTCTCTAGAACTTGTTAACGGTTTTCATCATTGGTTGGTAATCAGATAGTGTCTACCATGTTCAATTCCATCACGTATATTCACATGGTTAGAATCATATTATTGAGTGATGAGGTAGAAGACCTTAGGCCTAGTTTCATCCATCTAGGTTGCAATTTCAGGATTCACACAAGATCTACAAAGTATGATGGCAATGGTCATACAGAAAGTCATCCAAGCAAGGGCCCATAATGTGTAATCAGTGGATGTGGATTTGATCATTGTACATGTAAATGGCTTATATGTTGATTATGGGTATGCCTACAACATCATGATATCGTGATGATAATTTATTGTAACAACCAAATGATGGTATCAACCAGTCGATTCTTGATCCAGAATTTTCACATGGTAAAGCACTTCATTCCTCAACCACAATTTATGACTTTGTACTTTATGGGGCAATCTATTACATGTCATTTTTTCACATTCAATCAAATGACCCTAAACCCAGATAAACCATCATCCATTTACACTTCATAATCATCCCCTACAAAGCCAAAAGAATTCTTTTTCCAAAAGTTACAAGAATCCTAGATTACATTGGAAAAAAATCCCAAATTTTGTGGATCATCGCACTTACCTCTAGGACAAACTGTGATGGAAAACTTTACATACATACAACCTGCACTGGTCATCATAGATTTCATTCGCAAAAAGTGCAATGATAGTTGGAAATGAGTAAAAAACAAAAAACAAAAATAATTCGAATTTTCTCTTTAAAAACTTTGAAGGTCATTTTAACTATTTACTGTTGGATCAGATCTCGAACTCCTACTATTCAGGTTTTATCTCTAATCCCCTAGAACTTACCAACCTCTAAATTGGATCTAATCCCTAGAATGGTAAATCCAAAACCTCCTAATTTACCATATAAATCTAGCACCTACCATCGAGTCCTGGTTGGCTTTCGAAGACTCTAAATTATGCCCTAATGTTACTTATTTTTGTATAGAGGTCGATGATACATCCATGTGATTTAGATGTGATTGAAGGCTTACCATTGTGGCAAAGGAAAGACAATATAACTGGGAGAGATTCAGAAAGTCGAGGCTTGCAAGAGTTGTAACCTTTTCCTGCCTTTATTAATACAAAAGTGCATTAATTCTCCTATACATTATATCTTAATTATGCATATTTAGATCATGAATCCTTGACTTCTTATTTAGAGTTGTTTGTATATGCTATTTTGTATGTTTTGGTTCTGTTTATTTTTTTGGATGATTTGCAGGTTCCACTTTTTAAAATTGGAATTGGAGATAGAGCTAGAAAGTAAGGAGAAAGAGGAAGTTTGCATTGGATTCCAAGTAGGTTTTCTTCCCATGTTTCAAAATTCTCTAAGGAAAAGCATTGCAGTTTTGTCTCGGTTGTTTCTAGACTAAGCCACTAGGTTGAGGGATATTACTTATCTATGTAGAAGGAATTTATCCACAAAAAAAAAACATTTTCCAGACCGAGTAGACTAGTTATAAAAAATGAATACTCTAGCCTATTATGTCTAGAAGGTTCTCCCTTGTATCGTTTTATCTATTTTTTGTGCTTGGGGGACTAAATTTATGAAAAAGGAACCTATTGAGAATATGTGTCTTCTCTTTCATGTTCATTAAACCATGAAGGAGACTAAAAATAGAAAATGGGAAGGGAACATTTATTTCTATTAGTCATCAAAAATGGCAGTCGCATTCATGTCTCCCTTGAACATGACACATGTCTACATCATTATCTCACATTTGGGTTTTAGCTTTCCTAGGAGTCATACCATACATATGAGTATGTCTAGTCCTCTGGATGGTTACTCTCCCAGTCATATGTAGCATGCTTCAATACCACTTATGTTGTCACATGATATCATGTGGTTCTCATTAGTCATGTTTTAAAGTCACTCATGTGTCGTGTAATTATGTGTTTAAGGGAAGTCTCAGCTTGTGTTGGCCATTTGTGGTTGCATGTTAACCTTTTTGAGTAGGTCATCCCTATGTTAGTTGTACTTCATCATCTCATGACTTCATCCATTCACATCACCTTTTGGTTTGTTCCATGTCGATTGATGGGGGATACACCAAGAGCCTCCTTTGACGGATATTCTCTTGTTAACTTCAGCTTATTATCCAGGAGCTTGATCTCGGAACTAGTAGTACCTTTGAGCTTGTAGTCCTTAGTGGTATGCTTCCTCACAATCCACAGTGGGTTTACATCGTTGACTCCTTATTAGTCAAGTTCACTAGTGTTCAACATCAACTCTTCTATTCCCACTTAGTGGACTATACAGGTACCTTGGGGTCCATTTTCCTCATTGTTGGCTTCCCTCACATTTGTTACTAGTATACCTCATTAACTAGTAATTAGGAAGTTTCTACCATGCTTGACATCAACACATCTATTCACACATTGTAGATTTGTATCGTCAGAGTTATGTCGAAGACCTTAGGTTAGGGATATATCCCTCTTATATGGCACCCTTCCCAAGTTGTGTTGGAGTTATGTATTATTTATACACTTTGAGGAAAATTCTAGGTCACCTCTGGTCCTACTGGTGTATATTGTGACATATAACCACATTGTATTTTTTGGTGGCTATGATCTATATCATGAGTCACATGGATCCACTATGTATTGGTTGTGGTCATATCCTAGTATTTCATGCCATGCATCTGCAGTGTATGTTTGGTGGCCATGTTTAGTATCACTTTATCACTAAGAATGGGTATATTTGCCTAAGGCATGTTATCAATAGAGTTGACACTCCAACACTTGAGTTCATTTCATAAATTTTTGTAGTCTTGGATCCTTCCTCCCATTTTGAGCTTTGAATTTTGTTGTAATGCATTTCAACCATCAATTTCTATGATGACTTCACGCATTAGTGAGAATCTATCATAACCCTATTTTACACTCCATTATAGAAATAGATACTCAAGATAAACTTACCTCAATTTCTAGCTAGAATGCATCCACTTTCACCTTTTATTTTACTTATGTGAGATTTATCCCATGTTAAAAGGATGAAATTACATAATTGAGCAATTTCTCATAACTATTTTGCTAAAATATTATAATTATGAGATAATAATTATTTCATAATTGAGATAATCAAGAAGAACTCATAATTGTGAAAAGGTTTCTAGAGTTTTCCATTCCTAAGGAGATCAACTTGACCCACTTGTGTATGATTTGGCCAGGGGTCCATTATTGTAGAAGTTCCCTAACTTCTCAAGCCCCTAGGTGCCTGGACACATTCTCCCAAATGATATAATTAGTCTATATAATCTCACAAAGAGGAAAGGGGTTACATCTAGTATACACACTATAGTGCGAGACCTCTCCTTTATTGGGAGGAGGATACCATGGTACATGTTGGGGGAGAGGATCTCATTTGTTGAGAGGTATGCATTTGATGTACTTTCATTTTGGATTAATATATACATGTTCCTTTTCTATATCCATGTTTTGAACATGTTTTATGATTGCATATGCTGGTTTTAAGTTGATAATCCCTCTGCATAAAGACCATGGTTTTCTTGTTTGGTGGTGTTGTGTGTGGATCCTATTTTATTGCAGGTGGAACCATATATTCAAGTTTAAGCAAGATTCCTCTACATCAGACCCAAGAGACTCCACCGATCCAAGAGGATAATAGGTTTTAGCTTTTGATTTCCATTGTATCATGTATAAGTGTCAAATATATTTTTTTGTATAACAAAGGATTTGGGTTTGACTCTTTGATCTTGTTCATGATCACACAAAAATCTGGGCAGATTAATCTCTAATCTACTAGGTTAAACATAGCTTGCTTGTGGAGGCCAAATTTTCACGTAACACCAACTTAACTTTTAGGGAAAAAAAACTTCTTTATATGTTTTTGAAATCATTTCCTCATTTTTCTCAGCCAACTATGATTTCAAGAGTCTGTTCCCATCCTCTAGATTATCACAATTCTTTTCGTTTTTCTTCTAATTGTTGTGATAAATTGTCTTTTCTTCTAACAGTTTCTTCAAGATTTTCTCTTTGATAAAGAAACTCCTCTTTATCAGAGTTGTATATGCATGTTTTAGCTCACAAAAATTCCTCTTTTATTTGCATGTTCTTATTTTTTTACATTCTTTAACTCATTAAGATAATTAATGAGCTCCCCTTCGAGATCGACTACTCCTTCTTCTTCCTCCTCAAGGTACGAGTCATTCTTTGATTTAGATTCAAATTTGAATTCCATGAGTAAGCATTCATTAATCTTATACTCTAAGAAATCCTCGTTGTTTTCTTTTGATGTAGAAGTGTCCTCTTTGGAGTAGAACCCCTTTTTATTGAAGGATTTCTTATACTGATATTTTTGAGCTTTATCTCTAGGATTTTGATCCTTATCATTTTCTAGCTTTTCTCTATAAGGACACTTAGAGGAAAAATTACCACTCTTCCACAATGAAATAATTTGAAGGGTAACTTTCCCTTATACTTACCTAAATAAAGTTTTAATGTTCTGGAAAATTGAGTCGACTCTTGATTAGATTCACAGCTGGAACATTCTTGGTGGTCTTTGTGTTCCTTAGTATTACTGGATAATATAAATGATTCCTCACTTGGCTCAATCTTATCTTTTCCTAATATAATCTCATAGGTTGTGAGAGTTCCATGTAGTTGCTCCATTATAATATACTTCAAGCCTGACATCTCTTTTATAAATGAGATATTAGCATTAAATCTCATAGTGAGAGATCTCAAAGCTTTATGAACGATTACTTCCTCATTGAGATCCTCACCGATTCCTCTAATCATTGTACTATATTTTCTTCTTCATTCATTCTCAAGCTCTTAAGCCTCATTATGAAGGTTTGAAGCTTGGCTTTCTTAACTTTATCACCTCCACCAATTGTTTTATGATGAAATATAAAATATTTTTTTAACATAAAGTTTTGAAAAATGGTTATTATAAAATTTAATCGTTATGACTTAATGTCATATATTTTTATATTTTACTACATATGCATAGTTTTAATGGGTTTAATGGTTAAAAATATATGTTTCCTTTAAAGAGATCGTAGGTTCAAATCCAAAGATATGGGAAAAGGTGAGTCCCTTGTCCATTAAACAAGGGGTCTCATACACCAATTTGGTGTTCATCTTGGTAGTGACCTTAAAAATGGATTATTACTATTATTAGTAATAGTCATTAGAGAACTTTTGAGGTCTAAAATGGGCCTCCTAAGAAAAATGTACAACCAAAAAAAACTTTATAAGAATCAATAGGCTTCAAGATGTGATGTCAACCATGGGGGATGATTCGCCATTTTTTGGGTAAAAAAGTAAAAAGATTAAAAACTAATAAAACTATTTTTCAACTTGTATTTTCAACTTATCTCCCTAAGTTTTTACTCAATTTTCAAGTGGGAGTACTCGTTGGATGCAAAATTTAATTCCTTATCCAACAAGTATCCATGTTGCATACTTTCGATGGACCCTATTACATGAGAAATGCGAAACATATAAAAAAAGTAATTGCAACAAGTACCCATGTTGCATACTTTCGGTGGACCCTACTACATGAAAAATTTGAAATACATGAAAAAACGTGTTTGTAATCATGTTTTTCAAGTATTTCTCTTTTTTCGTGTACATTAGAGAAATTTTGAGGTCTAAAATGGGTATCCTAAGAAAAATGTACAACCAAAATAAACTATATAAGAACCAATAAGATTGAATATGATTATGTCAACGATGTGGAATGATTCACCATTTTTGGAGTAAAAAGGTAATAATATTAAAAAATAATAAAATAATAAAACTATTTTTTCAACTTGTATTTTCAACTTATCTCCCTAAGCTTTTACTCAAATTTCAAGCAAGAGTACTCGCTGGATGAAAAATTTAATTCCTCATCCAAGGAGTACCCATGCTACATACTTTCAATGGACCCCAATACAGGAAAAATGAGAAATACATGAAAAATCATGATTACAATCATGTATTTTCATGTATTTCTAATTTTTCGTGTAGCGGGGTCCATTGAAAGCATGCAACATGGGTGCTCCTAGGATGAGAAATCAAATTTTGCATCCAACAAGTGTTCCTAATCAAAATTTGAGTAAACCCATAAGTAGATAAGCTGAAAATACGAATTGAAAAAGTAGTTTTTTTCTTTTTTCTTTTTTCTCTCTAAAATTTGATGATGTAATATAATATTATTTGATTATTTCCACTATTATTTTGTAATTTCCTTAAGAGGTCCATTTTAGACCTCAAAAGTCCCCTAATGGCAGGTTCCATCGAAAGTGTGAAACATGGGTACTCCTTGGATGAGGAATCAAATTATGCATCCAACGAGTGTTCTCGCTCGAAATTTGAGTAAACCCATGTGAGATAAGTTGAAAATACAAGTTGAAAAGGTAGTTTTTACTTTTTTACCTCTAAAGTTTGATGATATAATCTAATCTTATTTTATTCTTTCCACTATTATTTTATAATTTCCTTAGGAGGCCCATTTTAGACCTCAAAATTTCCTAATGTTAGCATTTTCATCAATGTATTATTATTATTATTATTATTATGATTAGTAATAGTTTAGCCCATAAAACATTGTTTCACCACATACTTATAGTACGGTGTAAAGAGAAAGAATGTGTGTCTGGCTTGGGGATGATCTTAAAATTGGATTATTATTATTAAAAATAGTTTAGTGCTGAAATTGTGGAAGATGTGGATCATTAACTATTCACATTCAAAGGAAAAAACATGTCCTGATGGTTTAACATGCTTATGAAATAACTTAAGAAAAAAATTGATTGAAATCGGGCTCTACAATCTGAACTAGGGTTTTGCATTAGGATTTTGTCGCTAGTCACCATGGCGGGACGTGGAGGAGGGTGTTCTGCTCCCTCCTACAGTCAAGTAGCTACGGATAGAAGAGAGGGAGTTGGATCGCGTCACTTCAAGAAACCAATGGAGGTGGCAATAAAGGCTATTAATAATGAAAAATCAGAAAATATAAGACCTCATGAACAGGAAGGGAATCATGAGGAAGCTAGTAGGGAGAGGAGGACAAGGGGTAGCAGTCAGAAATTTGCTCCTATGAGTAAAACAGGGATCTATAAACCCAAGTCAAACATTATTCCTCAGGTCATTTTAAGTGACCCAATGCTACAAGTGCACAGTGATCACATGGCAGAATATGTGGTTCTATGCAAATTTATGGGGAGTTGGCTGACAGAGAAGGTTTTGCAAGCATGGATAAGGAATAACTGGAAACCAAAGGGGGGAATAAACCTTCACCTTGGGTCCAAGGGCTTCTTTACAGTGGTTTTCACAAGCTTAGAGGATAAAGACAAAGTGTTCAATGGAGGACCCTATTTTTACGTTGCTGCAGGCCTTTACATGCGACCATGGATGATGAACTTTGTCTTAGAACGAGAAACTTTCACATCAGTACTAGTATGGATAAGACTTTACTCCCTTCCTTTAGATTATTGGTTGTTGGAGTCTCTAAAGGATATCAGCAACAAGCTAGGGCATTTTATAAATATATCAGATGTGACTCTAAAAGGAAAATACACATCCTTCGCCCGGATATGTGTGGAAATGGACTTATCTGGGGCACTTTCGAA
>APFE031734539.1:0-11084 GCA_000404065.3 Pinus taeda | reverse complement strand
CTCTGACATTGCTCAATCGATTTCATTAATCTCTTAGGTCTGTTATTGCTCGATTAATCTCTTAAGTCTATTATTGCTTGATTGATGTCATTAATTTCTTATGTCCTCTTCATTTTTAGTTTATAGTTGGAAGTGTGATCAAGTACAAAGTAATAATTTCAAGGTACTTAATAACGATTCTTCACAATCATTGTATAATGAATGAAGATAAGGTTATTGAACAAGACTTTCTAACGAAGGGTTATGTGAACAAATACATGAGGAATTATAATACTCGGGTAATTGGGGTTTTTCAAAACTATTTCAGTCTCGGAAATGATCATATTCATCCCCTGTCTTTTCCAAATCGTGTCTAACTAGAATAAATGAAACTGTGATGAAAGAGTGATCTTTAAGAGTTCTTGCAACATGAATGGTACGTGAAGGACATTTTAGTTAGGATTTTATATAGATAAAAAGGGAAAATTATGTTTATGGATAAGAAATGCCTATAACAACCTTTTATGATAAATAAAAACCAGATTATGTCACCCTTCACAAGTAACATATTGATCTAACAAAAGCACTAAATTACGCCATTTAGATTTCAAAGAGGAAATTGTCATACCTTTCACATGATATACACAATATTTATTGACGATAAGTTGCCTCGAGGAAATGTCACACATTGCGCAACTTTTAGACCATTTCTCTCCCTCAAAGGCGAGATGAGTAGATGTTGCATTTAAATCAACATTTGTAACCAAATCTAGATCACCCACTTAGGATTTGTTTTTATCAAAAGAAGAGGAAAAAGCTTTAACAACCCATTTACTATAACCTTGAAACAACTAAAGGAAAGGAAATCCCACTAGCTGACCTGGTGGAACAAGTATGCACATTCATCGCATGCCTCTACTATCTCAGCTCAAATGGCTTTAAAATGGATAAGGGGTGCCATGGTTATAATCTAAGAGGGTTTTAGCCATGAATTAGGCTGAAACATAGAGGGAAAATGCACAGCAAGTGTGTCACCAAACATTTAACTATATATAAATGTGAAAAATATGAACAAGAACAATGAAACAACAAATTGTTTGTAACCTTCAAACCCCAAGGGATTAACTCAATTGTTGAGAGCTAGGAGGTATGGTACAGAGACATTAATTGATGTCATGTATGAGTGTCTATGAGCGGTGAATTTGAGAAAATTGGTGCAAATAAATATTAACAACCCTGATGAGAATGCCAAATCACCCATAACACCCTAATACAAATCTCAAAGCAATAACCCTTAGCCCGAAAACCATAATTTCTCGTGATTAAAGATTTGAGACTTTCCAAATAAAGATCACCGTACACATGAATATAAGTTCACAATAATCATAAATGAGTTCTCTAGTCAATGATATATTTAACCCAAGTCTTATCACAATTACAAATATTAAAAGAAAATTGCATGTCAAAACCATTTGAGTAATACAAAGTCGAATCCAAACATTGACATACACGAAAAAAATTGGTGTGACTACGAATGATAGAAGAAGATGATGTGAACAAAATAACTTCCAACTTTTCATTTAAAGGAACAAATATATATGCGTTTAAAGATTCCCTACCTCAATTATCTAAAAATAAAACACTTAATCAACCTTTAAAGGAGTTGATCACAGTTTACCACAATGTCTATAACAAAAAATCCTGAGATGTTTCTCCTGAAATTCTCTCCATATCACTTCAAAGTACATTAAGTAATCTTAGCACAGGCATTTTCTGATCCTCTTCTTTTGGCCGTTAGCAACTAATACTACAAGGTTATTGATGAAGGAGTGAACGCCATTATATTTCTCTATTTCTATCTTAACACGTTCAATATATTTAGTCTTCAAGTTTTAATTTTTTTTATTGAAAATCAGAGATTTTTATATTCAAAGTTATATTTCACCTTTTTCAATACTAAATGAAATTTAATGTGTTTTATAATTAATATAGTAAAATGACTCTTTGAGGCATTGTTTCTAGTTAATTTTATAAATGAAATTTAATGTGTTTTATAATTAATAGAGGAAAATGACTCTTTGAGGCATTGTTTCTAGTTAATTTTATCTGAAATTTGTTAACGATTTTTTAAAGTGTGAGTTGAGTTGTTTGATATGTAGAATTCCAATGCCCTATTTTTTTGAGTGAATTGAATCCATTTTTACATTCAAAATATATATTTTAATAAAAAAAAATACAATCTTGCCTGAAATTGAAACCCCAAATTCTAGTGAAAAATCCATTTCATCTATACGTTAAACTATTTCCTAATTTAATGTGATTTGAAACCGAAGGTGAAGATGATGTCAACTTAATTTGTAAATGTACATTAGAAGTATGTTCCTGCTAATTCGTATATTGTTTAATTTATGCATTTTTAACATCTCAAAGAAACTAAAGCCACTATATATAGATATATTTGAATGTGTACATTCTATTGTATTTAACTTTTTTTTATTATAATGTTTTATAGACTTTGAAAAAATAACCTATCGAGAATTATCATTTTTCTTCTTTAATCATATAAGGAGTGAGATAATATATCTTATTTTGTTGTTGGATCTATTTGTTTAAAATTTTGCATATAAAGTTTTTTTTGTTATGATAGTTTGTGTGGTTTTAAAGATTTTTTTACTTTTTTCTTCTAACATTTGGTATATTTTGTCCAATCTTACTTGGTTTTTTGATACAATACTTAATCATTGAATTTTTATTAAAAAAATAATCCTACAAGTTGAGAAAGAAAATTCATAGTTAAAAGAATATATTCCTTAGAGGAAATTCGTCTCCATACTTTCATCTTTGTATTTTCCAAACAACTATAATTTTTTCTAGAGCATTGTGCTATTTAGAATATCTTTTCTTTTCATTCATACCAAAGATCATCTACTTGAAACATACAAACAAATATATTTGCATGCTACCCATGTCCACTATAAAGTAGATTCATTGTTATTTTGAGAACAATAATAGTCAACTAAAGCTCTCAGAGGTTACATTGTTAGTAAACAATGTAACCATCATTCTTGAAGGACTACTACATCATTCAACTTAGCCTATGCTACCAACAAGTTTTATCCTTTACAAGGGTTTGTTTTGATTGTCACTAACCAGAGCTCAAGCAACAACTCCAATTCTACTCTTGGTTGCTTGTTTTCTGCCCCCATGTGCATCCTTGGCAATCTGCTCTATCACTGCCTTATGTCGTCAATTGACCACTCTTCCTCACATACCAAGGCCTATCACCCGTCTCTATCGTGTTATTTCCCGATTGTTGGTGCTCCACACCCTCAACACTTATTCCATTTGGCAACTACACACTCCCGTAGCATGAGCTTCTTTTGTCCCTAGGTACAAAGTGACCTCACCTTGTCTGTAATCCATGCATGATTCTACTATAATGGTTGCGCCTCAACCTTTTTACTTATATGCCTGTGCCCTAGTGTTGGTCGACCTTCGGTATATGCTTGCAAACTACTCCCATGTTATGGACAACTAGGTGGGTTGGCTGGCAGTTGGCTTGTCAGCCACTTCAAATGGTGATCCACTAAATTGGCAAACCCTATTCAGTTTTCATATGTCATACAACATCTACAAGACCTTGTTGGCCTGAAAAAGTTTTATGCCTCATATGATCAAAGTCAAGCATGGCTCCAATGTCCCTATATAAAGCTAGCTTCCTACATGATTCAAAGATCAATTCTCAGAGTTTCAAACTTTGATACCATGTTAAATTTCTCGTGAACCTAGCACCCATCACTTTATTAACCTAGTAGATTACAGATCTACTAAATAAATGCACAACTAGATTCTTTACATAATTGAAGGAAGCAAAATGTTATTAAAATGTTATAAAATGCTTAGGGTTTAGTGTTTAGGGTTTATAACACTTTAGTAAACTATTTTAATAAACATGTAAACAAAGGGTATGAAACACTTGTTAAAATGTTATAAAATTCTTAAGGTTTAGGGTTTAGGGTTTAAAACATTAAAAATACTTATGGTTTATGGTTTATAACACTTCTCTAGATGCTTTTAATAAACACTCAAAAAAAAGTTAGAGAAGGCTTGTTGAAACATTATAAAATTCATATGTTTAGGGTTTATAATGTTATAAAATGCTTAGGGTTTAGGGTTTAAAATGTTATAAAATACACATGTATTTGGGTTTAGGGTTTAGGTTTTATAAAACTTTAGTAAATTATTTTAATAAACATGTAAACAAACGGTATGAAAAACTTGTTAAAATGTTATAAAATTCATAAGGTTTAGGGTGTAGGGTTTAAAATATTATAAAATACTTATAGTTTATGGTTTATAACACTTTTCTAGATGCTTTTAATAAACACTCAAAAAAAAGTTAGAGAAGGCTTGTTGAAACATTATAAAATTCATAGGGTTTAGGGTTTATAATGTTATAAAATTCTTAGGGTTTAGGTTTTAAAATGTTATAAAATACACATGGATTTGGGTTTAGGGTTTAAGTTTTATAACACTTTAGAAAATTATATTTAATAAACACTTTAAAAAAAATCAAAACGCTTGTTAAAATTTTATAAAATGGTTAGGGTTTAGGGTTTAAGATGTTATAAAATGCTTATGGTGTTGGGTTAGGGTTTAGAATTTTGGTTTTAGGGATTAGGGTATATAACACTTTAGTCCATGATTTTAATAAAAAGCTAAAAGAAAAGTACAAAATGCTTTTTAAAATGTTATAAAATGCTTAGGGTTTATAGTTTAAAATGTTATAAAATTCTCATTGATTAGCATTTAGCATTGATAATATTTTTTTTATAGACATTGTGGTAAAATGTCATCCTCTCCTTTAACGGTCGATCAAGCATTTTTTTTAGATAATTGAGGGAGGGAATCTTTAAACGAATATATATTTGTTACTTTAAAAGAACATTTCAAAGTTCTTTTCTTCACATCCTCTTCCTCTATCATCTGTATTTGCACCAGATTTTTTTGTGTATCTCAATGTTTGGATTTCACTTTGTATGACTTAAATGGTTTTGACATGCAATTTTCTTTTATTTTTTGTAATTTTGACCAGACTTGGGTTAAATATATTACTGGCTAGAAAAATAGTTTTTGATTATTGTGAGTTTATATTCATGTGTATGGTGACTTTTCTTTTGAAAGTTTCAGATCTGTAATCATGAGAAATTATGGTTTTCGGGCTAAGGGTTATTGCTTTGAGATTTGTATGAGGGTGTTATGGGTGATTTGGAAATATCGTCGGGGATGTTAATCCTAATTTGCACCAATTTTCTCAAATCCATACCTCATAGTCGCTCATATATGACAACCATTAATGTTTCTATACCATACGTCCTAGTTGTCAATGATTGAGTTAATCCCTTGGGGTTTCAAGGTTACCAACGACTTATTGTTTCATTTTTCTTCTTCATATTTTTTATATTGCTATACAAGCAAGGGTTTTGTGACCCACTCATTATGAATTTTCCCTCTATGTTTCAACCTAATTCATGGCTAAAACCCTCTTGGATTCTAACCATGGCACCCCTGATCCATTTTAAAGCCATTGGAGGTAATATAGTAGAGGCATGTGATGAATGTGCATACTTGTTCCACCAGGTCAGCTAGTGGGATTTCCTTTAGTTGTTTCAGGGTTAGTTGTTTCATCGACATTTTGAGTGCTCATATTGTGCATATCATGTGAAATGTATGCCAATTTCCTATTTGAAATCTAAATGGCATAATTTAGTGGTTTTGTGGCATCAATATGTTACTTGTGAAGGGTGTCACAATCTGGTTTTTATTTATCATAAAAAGTTGTTAATAGCATTTCTCATCCATAGATTAATTTTCCCTTTTTATTTATATAGAATCCTAAGTAAAATTTCCTGCACATACCAGTCATGTCGCAAGAACTATTAAAGATAACTCTTTCATCATAGTTTCATCTATATTCTAGTTAGACAACATTTGGAAAAGACAAGGGGTGAATATGATCATTTCTGAGATCAAAATGGTTTTGAAAAACCCCAATTACCTGACTATTCTAATTCCTTGTGTATTTGTGCTTATAACCCTTCGTTGGAAAGTATTGCTCAATCAACATATCATCATTCATTATAGAATGATTGTGAAGAATCATTTCATGAAGGAAGCCTTTCTGTTTCAATTTATAATAACATTGAAACCCTTAGAACTATTGTTGTTTGATTAACTAGAAGCATGAGGAAGGGTACGTGTCTCTCATATGGAATTAAAATAGGAATTTAAGTATAAAAGAGAAGTGAAACCCTCTAGGGTAAGTCTTCAACCCAAAATTGTACCTAAATCTGAACAAAACCCTGAATCTAAAGTTAAGATTAAATAAATTCAGAGGAAAATATGCCAAGCAATGAAAAATAGACATTAGAGTAATCCTAGAAGCGATGAGTTTGTAAATATCAAAGTTCATCCTGAGACATTTCCAAAAATAAATATGCCATAGGTCCAAAACAATTTGGGAAATTTTTGTTGATGTTGCTTGTTGTGATGACAATCCTCCAACCAACATCCATTTGAATGATCCTAAATTAAGAACACATATTGGTGCCAACAATACTTACTCATTGTCTAATGTCCTGAAAAGTGTATTTATTTTGTTGTCTATGGAAATAAGCAACTCAAAACTTCAATTCAAGCTAAGGAAAGGCACAGGGCACATAATTTTTCTAGTACTAAAAATAAATCTCAATCTAAAGATACACATATTATTATCATGGTGAATGTAGTTATATCTTCTGAGGTAGATGGTTCTCATCATAAGTAATGACTTTATTTTTATCTATGATAGGGATTTTTGAAGTCACCAAGGTATTTTTCTATTTTGATTTAGTTTACTAAATTTAAAAAAGGGAAAAATAGAATCCCTGATATTATAACAACCCTATCTTGTTGTCTACATAAATGTCTAATATAAGGCTTCTTGGTTGTAACAAGTCCTCCATATTGACTAGATGATGACCTTATATTACACAATGGATTATAACTAAGGTATAAAGGAGAAAAGTCATAAATAGTAATTCTAGGTCATAAAGGAGACAAGTAATTACATGGATAGGCATGTTTATTTCAGAATAGGCTTCCCACATTTCTAATTTAATTATTAATAATTATTATGTGATTGACAAAGATTTAACCTCCATGGAATATGCTAGAATAGTCATATTAGTATTCACATATAAAGGGTTAATTATGCTCTTTTGATTAATTGATGTCAAGTTGTTTAATTAAAGAAAACATTATATCAACAAATTCCATATTGGACATGTGGTATTGATAAGCCATGATATGTTCCCATAGTATTGTAAGAAGACCTATTTACTAGAGTGAAGAGTTTCGGTGGTAAAGTGGGGATAATAATTTAAAATAAATTTATAATATAGTTAAATTTTATGATTCTTTTTTATCTAGGTAATGTGAGATGTAAAAATGGGTAAGTGTTTTTTATGCTTATCATGGATTAATGTGTATACAAGTCATTTAATTTAAATGGTTGCACTAGTTAAAAAAATAGTTCGTAAAAGTTCTTATTATGGGGAATATAGTCTTGTTGAGTTGTTTTTTTTAATATGGAATTGATGTGAAATACAACATCAACCCATGGGTAAATACAATGCAACCTTTGAGATTTTTTGTAGAGATCACTTTATGTATAAATACAAAATTGTTCTCAAAATAACAATGAATCTACTTTTTAGTGGACATGCATAGCATGCAAATATATTTGTATATGTCAAGTAAATAATATATGGTATAGTGAAAAGGAATAATATTTTAAATAATGTAGTGCTCTAGAATAAATTATAGTTGTTTGGAAAATGCAACGATGCAAGTTTGGAGAATAGTTTTGTCTAAGGAATTCATTCTTTTAACTCTGAATTTTCTTTCTCGTCTTTTAGGATAAACTTTTAGTTTTTAATATTGTATAAAAACTAAAAAAACATTAAGAAAATATATAAAAAATTACAAAATAAAAGAGGGAGGCGAAGGAAGAAGAAAAAACACAGTATAAATTCTTTGCAGGCTTCAAACTATACAGAATAAAGTGTGCATGTTATTTTGAGAAGAAAACTCTATACTAGAAGTTTTCAAACACACAAATCGAATAACCAAAATAAGATAAATTGTCTCATTCCCCATACTATTAACAAAAAGAGGTAAACACAAGTAATTCACTATAAAATGTATTTTCAAATACCTAAAACCTTTAGTATTAAAGTAGCATTAAAATATTTAAAATCTATTTAAATTATCAATATTAAAAAATAAAAATAACACATCTTTAATAAAAATATACATACTAGCACAATTATATAAAGTAAATGGCTAGTAAATATTCATAATTATCAATCCCTCCTGTCTCCCCTTCCCTCCATCCCTCCCTCGCTCTCTTCCTATCTCCCCTCCACTCCCCCACTAATCTCTCCCTCTCTTACTCTCATGTCTCTCCTTGCCTCTCTCCATCCCCCTCTCTCTCTCTTTATATTCCCCACTCGCTCCCTTACTATTCCCCTCTCCCTCCCTACCTCGCAAAATACTTGCTCCCTCTCTCCCTCCCTCCTCATCCCCCCTCCCTCTACCCCTCTCTCTATCCTTCTCCTCCTCCATATGTCTTCCTCCCCCCTCCTCTCTCCCCCTCTCTATCCTTCTACCTGTCCCTCTCTCTTCCTCCCCCCTCCTCTCCTCCTCTCTCTATACTTCCCCTCTCCACTCTCCCCCTTCCTCCCTCCATCCATATCTGGCCTCTCTCCCCTACCTCCCACCCTCTGTCTCTCTCCTCCTCCCTCTCTCCATCCTTCTCTAACTCCCTCCCTACATCTCTCTTTGCCCCACCACTTTCTCCCTCTCTTCCTCTATGTCTCTCGTAATACCCCACCTCCCCGCAAACCTATCTCTCCATATCCCCCCATGACATTCCTCCTCTATCCTTCTCCTTCTCCCTCCCTCCCTCCATCTCCCCTTCTCTTCCCTGCCCTCCCTCCATCACTCTCCTCTCACCCCCTCCCTCTCTCGCTCGGACCCTTCCTGTCCCCCACACGCCTCCCCCTGTACTCGGTCTCCTCCCTTCCCTTGCCTCCCTCCCTTAGTTTCTCTCCTCTCTCCTCCTGCCCCCCTCTCTCTCCTAGTCCCCCCACCTAACCCCTCCTCCTGCCCCCCTCCTATCTCCTTCTCCCTCCCTCCATATCCCTCACTTCCCCTCCCTTCCTCCCTCCCTCCATCTCTCTCCTATCTGCCCCCCACTCTCTCCCTACATTAATCTCCCCTCTCCACCTACCTCCCTCTCCCACTACCCCCCTCCCTTATTATTGCCCTCCTCCACCTCCCCACTACTTTCTCCCTCTCTTCCTCTCCCTCCCTCATCCTCCCCCATCCTCTTCCCCTCTGTCTATCCTTCTCTCCCCATCCCTCCCTCCCTCCATCGCCCCCACTCTTTTCATTTATATCCCTCCTCCTTCCCCACTTCCCTGCAGCCTCTCTCTCCCTGTCTCCTCACCCCACGACCTCCCTCCTCTCTCCTTCTCCTTCTCGCTCCCTCCCTCCATCTCCCCCTCTCTTTCCCTCCCTTCCTTCCTTCCTCCATCTCCCCCTCTCTTCCCTTCCCTACCTCCCTCCCTCCATCTCTCTCCCCTTGTCACCCCACCTACCCCCTCCTCCCTCCTCCCCCCGCTCTTCTTCTCCCTCCCTCCATCTCTCTCTCTTCCCCTCCCTTCCTCCCTCGCCCCATCTCTCTCCTATCTACCCTCCTCTCACTCCCTCCCTCCATCAATCTCCTCTCTCCAACTACCTCCCTCTCTCACTCTCTCCCTCCCTTGTTGTTGCACCGCTCCACCTCCCCATCAATTCCTCCCTCTCTTCCTTTCTCTCCCTCTTCCTTTGCCATCCTCTCCCCCTCTCTCTATCCTTCTCGCCACCTCACTCCCTCCCTACATCTCCCCCACTCTCTTCGTCTATGTCCCTCCTCCTTCCCCACCTCTTCGCATCCTCTCTCTTTGTGTCCCCACAAACGATGACCTCCCTCCCTCCATCTCCCCGTCTCTTCCCCTCCCTACCTCCATCCCTCCATCCCTCTCCTCTCAACGCCTCCCTCTCCCACTCACTCCCTTGCTAACCCTTGTTCACCTCCCCCTATACTCGCTATCCTCTCTCCCCTTGCCTCCCTCCCAACGTCTCTCTCCTCTCTCCTCTTGCCTCCCCTCTCTCTCCTTGACCCCCCACCTACCCTCTCCTCCATCCTCCCACCTCCCTCCACTCTTCTTCTCCCTCCCTCCCTCTCCCTTCCTCCCTCCCTCTCATCTCTCCCCCCTCTCTCTCCCTCAATCCATCAATCTCCTTTCTCCACCTACCTCCCTCCCTCCCTTCCTGTCGCCCCCCTCTGCCTCCCCATTACTTGCTTCCTCTCTTCCTCTCCCTCCCTCTTCCATGCCCATCCTCTCGCCCCCTCTATCCTTCTCGCCCGTTTCCTCCATCCCTCCATCTCCCCCACTCACTCCCTTCCTATCCCCCTTGCTGCCTCCCCTTTTACTTGCTCTCCTCTCTCACCTTACCTCCCTCCTGTCGTCTCTCTCTTTTCTACCCCTACCTCCCCTCTCTCTCCTTTTCCCCATGCCTCCGTCCTCTCTCCCTCTCTCTCCCTCTCTCTCCCTCTCTCTCCCTTCCTGCCTCCCTCCCGTCATCTCTATCCTCCCTCGCCCTCCCTCTCTCCCTCCCTCCATCTCTCTCCTCTCTCCTCTCTCCCCTACCTTCCTCCCTCTGTCTCTCTCCTCCTCGCTCTCTCCATCCCCCTCACCACTCGCTCCCTCTCTTCCTTTCTATCCCTCATCCCTCTCCATCTTCCCTCCCTTCCTCCCTTTCTCCTCTCTCCCCCTGCCTCCGTTCTCTCTCCCTATCCCCCCACCTATCCTCCACTCCCCCACCCCCCTTCTGCCTCCTTCTCCCTCGTTCGATTAATCTCCCACTCTCTTCCCCTTCGTTCCTCCCTCCCTCCATCTCTCTCCTCTCTCCCTCTCCCTCCCTTCATCCCTCTCCTCTCTGCCCATGCCTCCCTC
>APFE031734530.1:60336-71123 GCA_000404065.3 Pinus taeda | reverse complement strand
AATTGATCGGGGTCCTAAAGTCAAAATTAGCCATTAATCAAATTTTAGCCACTGGAGTCTCTGCTCAGACTATTTAACATCTAAGCTGGATCTGTTTCTTCAACTTGTCCTGACGATGAACCACACTAGTTGGTTCGAAATGCGTCGACAAATGGTTTCTCATGTGATTTTCGCCGAAAAATCTCTCATAAACTTGATATGGATCACAGAAGCCTCAACTCTACAAGATATGGATTATTGTCTTACGACGAACAATTGGTTAGATTCAGAGACAAGATATATGTGTCAGATGACAATGATCTCAGGAAGGTGATCTTGAGGTAGTTTCATGTGAAACCATATTCAAGTCACCTAGGTTATCAGAAGACACTAATAGAAGTGAAGACATTTTACTATTGGTTGAACCTGAAGAGGTATGTAGCAGAGTTTGTGACTAGATGTTTTGATTGTCAGTGTGTGAAGGCAAAGTGTAAGCATCTAGGTGGACTGCTACAGCTGATTTCAATTCCAGAGTGGAAATGGGAGGTCATTTCCATGGATTTCATCATAGGCTTTTCAAGGACAAGGAGACACAATGATTCCATCATGGTTGTTGTGGACAGGTTAATGAAGGTTGAACACTTCATTCTAGTGAAGCCTGCATTCTGAGCTAGCGAAGAAGCATAGATATTCATTAAAGATGTGGTGAGATTGAATGGTGTTCCAAAGAAGATTGTGTCAGAAAGGGATGAAAAGTTCACTTCCAAGTTTTGGAAGGATTTATTTGCAGGTTTGCGCACGGAGTTGGCCTTTAGTATGGCTTATCATCCACAGACAGATGGACAGATAGAGAGGGTCAACAGGATATTAGAGGACATTATGAGGATATATGTGTTGCATCAACAATGAAAGTGGGAAGAGTATCTTCCACTGGTAGATTTCACATACAATAATGGTCATCAGGAATCGTTAAGGATGAGTCCTTTGAGGCATTGTATGGGCAAAGTTTCAATACTCCCATCAATCGTAGTGATCCCGTGAGTAAGATATTGATTGGACCAGACATGAAATAGGAAATACAGGTGATTAAGAAGAATCTAAAGGCAACACAGGATAGGAAGAAAATTTATGTAGATCAGAACAAGCTTTTCAAGGAGTTCTAGGTTGGGGAACATGTGTACTTTCACATCAAGCCAAAAAATAGCTCCTTGCAGATTAGATCATGTGCCAAGCTTGCACCATAGGTTTTTGTACCCTTTAGTGTCATTGAGAGGACTGGGCCAATAGGCTATCGACTTGCACTACCTCTGACAATGAAATTCCATGATGTTTTCCATGTGTCATTGCTTACGAAGTATGTTAAAGATGTTGATCATGTGATTGACTGGTCTGTATTGCATGTAGAACCAGATGGAGAATTCATGTCGAAGCCTCAATGTATATTGCAGAAAGAGGTTCTCATGCTCTGGAACTGAGAAATCGAGCAAGTTAAAGTGCAATGGAAGCACTTTGGGCCTAATGAAGCTACATGGGAGATGGAAAATCAGATGCGAGCTATGCATCTTTCCTTGTTTGTCAGTTGAGGCAAAGCAATTTTGGCATGGTGTTTTCGTATGGTTTTTGTATATGTTTTGGAATATGTTTGATGATGTTTTGTATATGTACATATGTATATGGATGTAAATACCACCATGATCTATGTTATAGACCTCCAATAATCGATATAGGTGTCATTTCATTATGATCATATGATTGTTATGTTTTCATGTTGGTTTTCTTCTCCGCAGATGGATCATTCTAAATACTACAATGAACTAAGTTATAAAGCTCCATTGGTAGTATATTTTGTTTACAATGGTTTTTTGGTTATAGGTGTTGTTTAACACTGAGGATGGTGTTCCCCCAAGGGGGAGGGTTCTGTAACAGTCCTTGTGAAAATTCCACGTAATAAAAGTTAATAAGGGAAAAATAATAACCACGGATTATGGGACACTTATTCCAAGTTGAATTTTGGGCAAAATCCCAGTGATGGGGATCATTTGTGATTGTATAATGGCAAAAGAAATGGCGAAGGCTTTGGAAAGGAAAAATGGAATTTCTAACACATTTATTTATGAAAATAAAGGAAATTAGGAGAAAAGGGAGGTGAAAGGACACATGTTGAATGTGAGGAGGAAAATGAAGGAAAATAATGTAAAATGAAGAAAATAGAGCCTCATTCATAAAAAGGCTTTTGAGGATTAGTTAGTAACCTTTTGTAAGTTTAGTGTTGGATCTCTCTCTCATTATTCTCTCTCTCTCATCATATTCTTGGAGACTTAGAGTTTTCTTGGAGCACTATTGGAGGGTGTGGCATACTTGGATTCTTGGAGCAAGAAGGCAAAGGAAGAGCAAGAAAGCCCAAGAGGGCACTAGGATCAGAAACTACATCATGTTTGCTTGCAGGTACTGAGTTGCATGTATTTTTACTTAACTCAATTTGGCATGCATGGCATATGCATATGCATGTGGATTGTTGGTTGTGATCTGTCATTGGTAGGGAGGATGGTCGGGATTGACAGTGCATTGCCTAGCCTTTCCATTTCCTGAATAGACATGGTCATTGTGGCTTTATTTTCATTGTTTTCTTGGTTGGTTCTCATGTTCTCTTAGGTTGGGTTGAATTATTAGTCATGGAGCCTTGGTTTGAGAAAATATCTGGAACCCTGTATCAGCTTGGGTTGAGTTACTAGTACCATAGCCTTAGTTGGAAAAATGCTCTGGAGACCTTGGTGGGTTGAGTTATTGGTCTTGGAGCCTTGGTTGGACAAACTCTCTGGATCCCGGTAAATGTTGTGGATTGAGTTACTAGTCCTGGAGCCTTGGTTGGACAAATGCTTCGGGGCCCTTGGTGGTTGGGATAGAGACTGATCTAATGATGGTTTTGGTGATGTTCAACCGCGAGGTGGAATCACTATTTGATGGGTTGAGGTGGATGGCCTCTGGAAGCCCTAGATGGTTTTTTGTTGATGTGTTCTATGTGATCCCACATTCATGCTTGGAATATGGAACGGGGGTGAATGGATGAAGAGAGATTTGTCTCATCCATTCTATGGTAGGGGTGGAATGTGGAAATCCCACCCCAAGTTTGGATTTTTCATAATTAATGAAAGGTTATTTCTCATTGTATTTCTATGAGCATTTTGATGGATTATATGTGGTCTATATGGATATAATTTTTTGAGTATTTCTCTTGCTATCATGTTTGTTATGTTTGTGTTCTATGACAACAGCTATGTATGGATTTCACCATTTTTTTACTTGTAATAGAATGATCAATGTATCTATGACCTAATGGATAGAATGACAGTTGATTTGTCAAGGAATCAATGGTTCTTAGCGATTATCAACTAAGTATGAGACCCCTATGATTAGAATTGTTCTTTACACCTGTAGATTACATATTCGTGATATGTTTGAGGAAATGCCTATCATGGCTAGTACGGGTCCATTCAAGGTATTAAAAAAATATTTGATTTAGCGTTGTCATTTCCATGTTGTTTTACTATTCTGAAGAGATGGTTAAATTCTAGGCAGTGACCAGGGCCTATAAAAGTAGCTTAAAGCCCGGGGATGCTAACATAACACTGACAAAAAAAGTCCCTGGATTATGGAAGGAAATCTTGTGAGAGTGAATGAGGGTTTCTAGATGTTGTGATGTATATAGCATGAGAGCGACTGGGGCTTAAATTGTCCAAAAGCTCAATTGGACCCAAGGGAAAGCTTTCTGAAGTGTTGGATTGGTTCCTGATGGTCTTGAAGATGATGTTGAATGTTTGTATGGTGTGTTTTCATCAATTCCACTTCCTTAACGTGACTTAGGAGGTTGAATCATATCATAGTGGCCTCTCATCACATGTTTACCCCGACTGGTTGGTTGTTTGGGTAGATGTGGGAAGAGAGTGTTACACCAGTTGCTTAATATATACTTCCTCCTCAATAAATACATTTAGGAATGTTGTCCTCACATCCATCTGGTGGATTTTCCACCCCATCTGCTCAACCAATGAAATTTTTTATCTAATGAATGAGTACCTTACTACAGGATCAAAGGTCTCCTCATAGTCAATTCCCTTAACTTGAGAGAATCCTTTGGCCACAAATCTAGCCTTATGATTCTCTATTCTTTCATCTGTTGCATGCTTTACCTTGAAGATCCATCTTGAACTTACCACTGATTTATCTGTTGGCCTTGGGACAACTTCCCAAACAATGTTCTTGATAATGGAATCATATTCCTCTACCACATCATTGACCCATACAAGTTTCTCTACTGCTTCCTCAAAAGATGATGGCTTAGTCTCTACAATATCAATCATCAGAGCCATGTAGCTAGTGTACCGATTAGATGACCTCATCTACATGTGTTGTGAAGTGGGTGCTCCCACATTCTCTATAGCATCATGCAATATTCTCTCAACCTCCTAGGTTCTTTTCCTTCCTTCTCTATATGTTTATGTTTGAGTGATTGTCTCCACTGCTTGCTCCTCAACTTGTGGCTACTCCACAACTTCTTAAGGTTCTTCCTTTAGAGCCAAAATATCCTAATCAGGCTACAGCTAAAGCTCCCTCTCAATTGAACACCTCATTTCCTTCTCGTCATCAAACTTCACATCCCTTCACATAATTGTCATTCAAAGGGATGGAAAGTACACACTGTAGTTGTGAGGAGTTTCTGTGTACCCTGTAAATATCACCAACGATGTTGTTGGCTCTAGATTCTTCATTGATTCTTTGGAGACATGGCAGTATACTAAACCTTTAAAAATCCTAAAGTACGACACATTTGGCTTCCTCCCCAAGAAATCTTCCTCTGGTGTACTCATGCCAATAATCTGATGAGGACTCTTGTTCTAAAAATAGACTATTGTGTTGCATGCTTCAGTCCACAAGTGCAGTGGTAGGCCTTGGTCATTCAACATCAACCTTGTAGCTTCCACAATACTATGGTTATTCCTCTCAGCCACCCCATTCTCCTATGGGTTGTGGGGTGTTGTCAACTCTCGATGAATGCCTTCCTTTGAATATAAATTTTTTAACTCATTCAATACATACTCACCTCCATTATTGCTCTTGAGAGTCGTCACCTTCTTTCTAGTTTCTTTCTCAACAAGCGCCTTGAATTCAATGAACTTGGAGAATGTCTGATCTTTCTTCTGCATGAATAAGATCCAACACTTTTGTGAGAAATCATCTACAAAGATAACATAATACTTGTTCTTGGCAGTGGAGGTTGTCGAGAAATGTCCATAGAAATCAAAGTGGATCCTTTCAAGGACTACATGCACCTTATTGTCCCGATCATGGAAAGTGGCTTTTGTGTACTTCCCCAAGGTACACCCTTTGCATGTATCATATTGCTCTAGTGCTCCTTTGGGGAGGCTTGTGGTATTCTGTTGCATGATCTTCAAAGCACTATGATGCAATTAGAAAAATATTCTATGCCATAGTTCTCCGACATCTTGCCTCTTCAACATCTATGCCTTTGTGCTCAATGCATCACAGTCTTTCGCATCCAGCTTGTATAGGTTCTTCACATGAACCCCGATCTATTTCACTTGTCCCATGGATATGTGTTTCAAGAATCCTTTCCCTTTTATAAAGATCAGATCCTAACCACAGTCTTCCAATACTCCAACAGAGATTATATTATTCTTTAGACCTGGGACAAACATCACATCCTTGAGCCTGAGAGGAGAGCTTGACTCTCTTTGAAACGTGACTGTACCAACCTCAGTCATGTTGTACCTTCCATCATCTCCCATCTCGACGTGCATCTTGAGATATTTCTCATCCAAATCACTGAAACATTCTTTGTTCCCCATCATGTGGAATGACACACCACTATCCAGGTACCACACTCCCCATTACTATGCTTGTTATGCATGTGATGAGAGTGAAGTCAAGCTCAAACTGTGAAGCCAAAGCTTCACTTACCACTCCTCCTAAGGTATTCTTTCTTGCCTGAGTTCATGACAACAAAATCACTTGATTTTGGATTCTCATTTGGATTGGATTCTCATTCTTCTTGCCCCCTTGACTGGATTCTCATTTCGATTGGGGTTTCTTCTCTTTTCCCTTATTTTCCTTTCCATCTAAGGCACAATTTTCTTCATTGTCACACTTATATGAAGTCTCATCTCTAGTATTCCTCCTATACCAAATCAAATCATAAGCGTTCCCAATTTGGTAGCTTCCCTCCCATTTAGAGAATCTTAGTAGTTTTGCCAGCTCTTGGGAAGGCCTAGAAGGGATAGGCTTACCAGATCATATTCTAGAATAGTAACCCCAACACTACCAATTTTATCAACATTGTGTGAACCTGCTCAGGTATTGTGGGATGGTGTTGTTCTTCTAGATCTTGATATTTTGAAGATTTTCCTTTAGTGCCAGCTTCATGTGGTCACTACTATTCTGGAACAAATATGTCAATGCTTTCCACATTGTATATGGAGTCTCTTTCCTATGGACATTTGAGATAATATGGTCTCATACTCCCTCCAATATGATTTTTCTTGCCTTGGCTAGACACTTCTTCCATTTTACTAGATTTTGAGGGTCAGTTGCTGCTGGTATCTTGATATCATTATCAGAAAATTCCTTGAAACCATTATCTTCCAACACTACCTCCATGTGGTCCTTCCAATCAACATAATTTGAGCTTCCCTCAAGGGCATAATCAATTCTTAGTCCATAGAAATCCATCCTTCTAGCCTAAATAATTGATACTACAAAAATAACAACTTCAAAATATTTTCTCTACTTTGAATCCTAGTCTCATACCATCTAGCAATTATGTGTAGATATGAAACTTCCCATGTAATTTACTAAAACACAAGACTCAAATCTACTCTACTCATTTTCGGAAATTAATTCATGATCAAGAACACAAATCATAAACATGTTGTTGGGATAGGGTCCCATAGGGTCAATTTTTGGGGCAAAAGCCCAAGTTTTGGGCCAAAAATCCCAAGTTTTGATGTACAAAATGTCAATTTGTGGTCGTAGAGTGCAAAGATAGTTAAGGAGTCATAAAGGGTTTTACCCTTCTGTTATGTAAGTTGAGTCGGCTTTTGTAGATCCACCCATGGTACATGGACCATGGGATTGTATAAATAGGTGTGTCTTAGGATGTCCAAGACAAGTAATGAAGTTTTTCTATGGGAGAAGTCTAAGAAGTTAGGGAAGAAGAGTAGAAGGAAGGCTCTGCAACTAAGTGTGTAGAGGCCTTGAGTAGAGTCCGCAGCTGAGTGCGTGGGCCCCTACAGCTGAGTGCGTAGGGAAGTCTTGAGTTTGTAAGATTGAATTGATTATTAATAAAGAAAGTTGTTGTAGATATACCTGTGTTTGTCTCTTTACTTCTGTTTTATATGAATGCACTTGTGCTGTGATGAATGATGGGTTTATGAAGTAATGATGTATTGATGCATGACTTTACACAATTTGTATTGTTATATGAAGGCAATTGATGTTAACTATTTACGCAAAGAATATCTTGTTGCATGTTAAATTTATAGAACACTTAAGCCAATCCGAGTAATTACAAGGTTAAGAGTAATCTTTGATGTGTGTAAGTAGTTGATCTTCCTATTCAGGGTCCATGAAACATAGTCGTAGACCTTCACGGAGGTCTACAGGTTGATTAAGAGAGTTATATCGATAAGACCTAAATTCTTATCGATTTGCGCGAAGGCAAATTTAGGGCATAAATGACATTCCACTGATCTTTGCTTGCAGAAACTTGGTTCCAGCATCCCCCCCTACTGCTTTGGGTGAGACTTCAGTTCGTGCTCCATGGATTAATGCGGAAAGGGCGAGTAGTGTAGGGATTTGTTTGGAAAAACTAACTCTGAACCTGGGTCAGGACCCACTAAGCCAATAAATGGTTCTATTGCCGGGACCAAGATCTGCATAAAGAGATGTGTGATGTCGCATCACTGGAATCCAACAAAGAAAGAAATTGAGAAGTGGTTAGATAGGGAGTTCACGAATTCGTGACACAATAAAACAAAAATCTGTGCCTAGCAAAAGAACAGTGGTTAGACAGATATTTGTACACATAGATACACAAAATTTTCTTTTGCTCCTTCCCGATCGAACTATACGATTGGATTTCTAAATTGGCAGATGGCCAGTGAAGGTGGAGGCTTGACGGTCCAATAGTGTGGACCCTCGAGCTAATGTGGAGATTGTAAGCCTCTGAAGATAAGATCGCACATACTGTTGACCACTGGCTTGATCGTGTCATAGGAGGATTTGTGACAGAATTTGCAGTCGATACCTCAGTCAGCTACAGTGAAGGAGAGCAATGCTTCTTCAAGGGACCGCGAGGTAAGTATATAAGATCTTTTAATACTTGGATTAAGATGCCCTTGTGTGAAAAGCAGGTTATGCCATTAACTTGATGTTTGGAGCTATGCGAAGTGGAATTTTCTTCATGGATAGAGGGAGAACAGGCCCTGAATATAGACCGATCATTAAGCCTCCTCTAAGTGACGATGTGGGAGTAGCACAGGCTTCACCACAGAGCGTTGTCAAGTTAATAAGGCAAGGGTTTCCATGAATACCTCATCCACCACCTCCACCTTTGCTCACACTACCACCACCTCTGCCACCATTCAATATGTCGAATACGATGAATTTTCCGATTTTCGAGGGCTTGGGGAATGAGGACCTGGACCAGTTTTGGTTCGTTGTGAAGATCGTATGGATAGCACAAAATATTACAAATCATCATATGAAGAAAGTGCAGTTGGTTACTGCTCTACAGGATTGTGCATTGACGTGGTACATTAAGTACTGCAGTGATAACCCGTTGGCATCGTTAGCGGACACTCAAACTGCGCTAAATAAGGAATTCAGTAGGCCCAAGTCTGAATCACAATCAATCATTGGATTTAAGGAAATCATAATGAGTCCCGGTGAAACACCTTGGGAGATGGATTAGAGACTGAAGTGCTAGACCCGCGAAGCTAACATGAACCTCACTTATGGTCAACACCGTGAATGGTTTGTAGCTTCACTCCAGCCCCACCTAAGGGTTGATTTATCACAGCAAAAGATAGGTACCTAGGCAGAAGCCCTAGAAATTGAAATGAGGTTGCATGAAACACTTATTCAAGACACTACTTTGGGAGTTCAACAGATTCACGCATAGTTGCAAAATCTTTGCCTTGAGTTTCAAAGCTTGAATAAGGATAGAGCGACTCGACTAGAGGTGCGGGAAGAAGTTTGGTGCCTGAAGTGTAAAAGCTGTTGGCATTATGATTTTGGTTTGGCTCTATGATACAGGTGTTGTACTTGATGGTAACTCTCTCATGTGGCGGATCTCAGTTCAGGCACTCAAAATCATGGAAATTAAGGTACCCGCAGGTAATCCTAGAAGAAGCTGTGGACCCACAGGTACGCCTACCAAGGAGTGCGTGCATGCACGCAGGTTATACGTTCAGAAGGTGCGGACCCTAGTTTCACTCACTCTAATGCAGAAAAGCGCGTGCACGTGGGAATCTTTATGAATGGTTCATGGTATTTAGCCTGACTTATTTGATCCTATGGTTTTGGTCCGTGGTATTGCATCCAAAAGTATTTGATCCCAAGTATTGGGTTCATGGTATTGGGGTTTTATGGTTTTGGACCATGGTATTGAGAAAGGCTTGCCTATAAAAGGGAAAGGAGATCACTTGGCTAGACACTTGTGAAATTTGAATATCCTAAGATCTGAAATTTTGGGTGATTGGGTTTAAAAGCTAGATCTAAATCAAGGAGATAACTTAAGGCGAATCTATTGACATGTCGTGATCTCTCGGGCGCATGCACAGTTCTATGGATCTGACTGACTGTGGCACATTGGAGGATTATAAATTTGGCCCTAATCAGAAGTCCGCAGGTGATCCGAAGGTGCAGTGCGGGGGTACGCAGCGCAGAAGAAGACTCAGTGCGGGAGTACGCAGCGCAACCAAAGGCGTAGTGCGGGGTACGCAATGCAGAAGGAGGCATAGTGCGTGGCGCACGCAGCATAAAAAGGGGCGAAGTGCGAGGTACGCAGGCAAGCAGAAGGAACAGTGTGGGTATACGCGGAAGTCAGAAGGTAAAGGTGCGTATCTGAAGAAAAGTACGCAGATCAAAAGAGATACCAGTGCATATCAACGCAGTTCGGACTCAGAAGAGCTGCGGATATACGCAGGCCCCTGTTGGTGAAGTTGCGGTCTCATCTTAAAACATTTGGTTGACTGTCATTTATCTATTATTGCAGAACTCTGGGTTTAGATTTCTGGTATTACCGTTTTGTTTACAACATTCTGAAGAATTGGGTGATTCATTGGGTCATTGTTTAAGGAGATTGGGTGATTTTTGTGTACTTGATGATTATTTGATGTTCATGGATCCAGTCTGAAAATTTATGAAACGTGGTCCTTAAAGAAGTAAAAGAGCAAAGGGGGTTGTAGCTCCCTTCCAGGAGAAGACTGGAAAACGAGAGAGAGTTGTAGCTCTCTGCAGGTTGCAGCCTGCGTACTGGTAAAGGACTGCACCAGTACAAAATCATTTTAAAAGAAGTTTCTAATTGAAAGAAGATAGAGACATATTGCAGCAGGTGGTTTTCACCCACATTGGGTTTCCACCTTATATCTGGTGTTCTTTGGTGTGACTATCTGTTTCTCTTGTTCATGCGCATTATTTTACTGACATACAATTTAATGATCAATATCTGAAGATTAAATTGAAGTATAAATCAAGAAGATATATTGAAAAGAATTTGATAATACTGATTC